>MU671507.1:0-39847 GCA_026770625.1 Nicotiana glauca | reverse complement strand
CCCCCCCCCCCCTTCTCGTTCCTCTCCAAATCTCTCCTCCTCTTTCCTTTCCTAAATTAATTAGACAGGGAGTTATAATTACCAATTAATTAGATAGAAGTTATAATTGCATACTCCAATTGGGCAGCATTCTAATTGTTCATATCAATAAAGCTTCCACTTCCTTCTTCAATTTCTTGTTAATTGAGATAATTACAGTATATGTGGACTTGAAACATCACCATTTGCTAAAATAAATAAAGGAAAAAATAATTAAAATAATAAAAAACAGTACCTGATAATAGAAGTTACGCGGTAGCAGGGATTGCACGCAACGTAGTAAATGAAACCCTAATGAAGAAGATAAGAAATTCAAGCTCAAACCTTTGCTATTATTAATAAGGAGGTTCTAATGCCGCACGAAAAGGGCGAGCAGAGCAGGAGCAGCAGTGACCAGTGAATGAGGTTTAAGTAACCGACTGGAGATAGATTTTGGATTTTTATTACAACTGATTTCTATCATTTCAAGTATCTCAAGGGCCATGCGACGTCAGTCTTACCTAACTTTCCAGTTTCCACTTCCCAATTCCGTGACTTCCCCAAAATGGAAACTTCACTAGTTTGTCACACTTTCGTGCAAATTATAATAGATCCAAAATAAAATGTTGTCAAAAGCAATATTATACTATATGTTATAAACACATATTATATTATGGATATTCATTTAGTACTCTGTTGTAAATAAGTTTCCTGAATAAGCTTATTCATATGGGATTTCACCGTAAATATGATTATCTATTTAGTACTTTATTGAATATAAGCTTCCTGAAGAAACTTATTATTCCGGTACTCCGTTATAGATAAATATTATCCACGGCAGAAGATTATTTATATCTGGTACAATATCAATTTACAAGCAACTTACAAGAAGCTTACACAGCAGCTTGCAGTAGCAGCTTACAAGCAACTTACGAGTAGCTTACACAGCAGCTGATACATCAGCTTCCTTTCTTCCATAAATAGAGGAGATTTCAGTTCATTATGTACATGAATTTGATGCTGAAAAATAAATCTCTCTCTCTTTCTACTTGTCTTCGGTTTCTTTATAGTCTTTATTTTATAACGCGTTATCAGCACGAGACTCCGCCATTTTGAGCACTTACTTCGAATTTTCTATTTCAGTGTTCATCTCTGATGTAAGATGATGCTCTTACGTCCGTGGTAAGATCTTGTTCATTCTTAGCATCATAAGGCTGAATATATGCTTGAGGTGGTGAGTTTTGCTTCTTGGCAGTAGTGATGTAGATATCACTTACATCTGGAGTGGCCAAATTTTCGTAATTTAATTTGAGCATTTTGCTTATATTTTAATATCTTTAGCATCGTATGTTTGGTTATGTGTTATGTATACAATACCTATTTTGGTATTTATTTTTATCCTTATTATCTAATAAAGGATTACAAAGTGGATAATATTGTTAGATCAACTTAAACTCCAACAGAGTTTAAAAGAAATATACAACTACCAGAAGTGATTATGTTTCATATATCTCATTGTAACTAAATTTTGGTAACCACCATAAGTGGTATATGCCTATGACCACCAGAAGTGATAATTTAGGCTTTCTATGGTTACAATTGAAGATAAGCTAGAGAAAATTTCTCTATATTACTTGCATTCCTCGCTTTGCTCCTGAAGTAGAATTATCTTAAAAGAGGTTGACGCATCACACGATTTGGTGTGATTAATGCATGTTCAAATAATTATGTTTTGGCACCTGGAGGATGAGAACTTTTGATAAATATTTATCCATCCATGAAGTGAATGTGAATATTAATAAAGCTCGTAAATATGAACGTGTTTTTGATGTAAATATATTACAATTAAACTTCAGAAGAGGTAATATGATTGAGGGAATATATACTCGATATTTCGTATTTTAAATCTGCTCCTGAAGAAGTAACACAATTGACATTTTCTCATGAAGCAAGAAAATATTATGAAATTATATCTTTCTGTGCTTAAATAAAATAATAAACTATTCAAAGTTATTTTTGAAACACATTTTCATTCCCTGGAGTGAATGAAGAAATATCACAACTCACCTCCCGAAGAGGTAGAATAACAAAGGATATAAATCTTATTTTTATGGCATAAAGATCATTGTCGCATGTACCCGTTGTACGTAAAATTTGAATTTTTTATTAAATACCATTCCAAGGCAAAGTAATCTTGTAGAATGCTTTATACGACAACCACATTAATATGTTATGGTTAGTTATCGAGTTCCTTGAAGGAAATAACAACTCGTGTATCTTTCCCTGAAGGATGTAATGGCTATGTAGTTACTGCTTTGATATAAAATATTCAGATGTTAATGGTGTTTCTCCCTGAAAGAGACATTTGTCACAAAATTGGTGAAGTGCCTGAGCGATATTTGGTAGTACAAAATTTATCAAAAACTCCTGAAGAGCTAACTGTTTGTCTAGAAGAAATATAACACTAGTAGTGTCCGATAAATATTAGATTGTGGATAATGAATGAAGGCTCTTGAAGAGCTTATATACAAATATGTCATTCATATTATATGATTATAAACTTGAAGTTTACCAGTACAAATGACAATCATACTGAGACTACAAATAATTGAAAGGTTGAAAATCTTCATGTTTCCACAATCATAGAGGGTAAATATGTATGTGAGAAGTTACCCGTCTTATTCTTCTATTTGTACTACATCATGTATCACAGTAAATCAGAAGTTTACTAATGTAAAATCAGCTACAGTAAATTAGAAATTTACTTATACAAAAGTAGCCACAGTAAATCCGAAGTTTACTAATGCAAAAGCAACTACAATAAATCAGAAATTTACTTATACAAAAGTAACCACAGTAAATCAAAAGTTTACTAAGGAAAAAATTTGTGCCATAGTAAACCAAAAGTTTACTAAGAGATAGCACATGTCATGATAAACTTGAAGTTTTCATTTGCCATTTTTAAATGAGCTATTTGAGAATTCAGATAAGCATCGACTGAAGAACTAGAATTCTCATGTGTTGTTTGTTCTCATAATAAGTTGATTCTAACAGCTAAAGATGGGACCAAGACCCATGATTCTAAAATATGTAAAAGGTAAATATGGACTCATTCACCTGTCATGTGATCCATTTATACATATATAAGATGGTTACATGTATATTTATTGTCAACCTGTAGTTTGGCATTTGAGATTGGTTTTCTCAATTAAGGGCATAACTTTCAGATTATAAAATTAAGACAATTCATCTTGATAATGTTGGTTTATATCCAAGCTGTTTTAGCAATGAATACCTCCTACTAATAGTTAAACTATTGCTTATGAGAACAAAGTTTCATGAGTTGGTCTAAGATATTAAATTGCATAGATCAGCATGTGTATGTATCAGACCAACAATATATGATAAAGTCCTCCCCTCATAATTGGTTTAGGATCAGAAATCAAATATTTTTGCTATCTTTTGATGTATGATATATGATTAATTTATCTACCGCAATACAGAAAGATATATTTCCCAAAGAATATTGAGAATATATGTTAGTTTTCTAACATTTGGGGGATGGAATAAATAGCTGAAAAATATGCTATATGAATCGAATTATCATTAATATGGTCCTCACTTAGAAGATAATTCAAGTCAAATGCCAGAAGCATTTGCTGATCCAAAATTCAATATCATATTTCAGCTACAAATGTTCATATTAAAATTAAAGTCCCTTAAGGATAGAGTTTACTGTATGCATGAAGCGTGGTAGACCAATCAGTTCCAAAGGTAACAATACTTGAAAAATGATAAGGAGCTAATGATCAAAATAATCATAATGAGGAGTAAATAAGCTCTAGAAGAGCCTACGACATAACTTTTCATGAAACTCCCGAAAAAGTTCAGGTACCTGGAAATAAAGAAAGTGATGAGATCTCAACAAGTTATGTCGCTTAGGAACTGATACAAAATAATCGTCGATAATATATTTGATAGAATATAGTGCACAATACTGTAAAATATTGTGAGAGTCGGACCAGTAGTCCAAACACCCGAAGATGTCACACCATTTAAATGTAAGTCATAACTTACATGACTCATTTGATTAATTCTATATGAAGATCCTTGAAAGATTTAAAATGCATGAAGCATATAGTTCAAAGCCTCAAGAAACGTACTCGATCATATTACAAAGATCTTTGTACGGTTTAAAGCAATCTGGGCATACGTGGTATCAACGCCTCAGTAAATATTTGCTGAAAGAAAGTTACATATATGTGTCCATGTATTTAGAAGTTGATATGCTTGTTATTTATGTTGATGACATAAATCTTGTTGGAACTCCAGTAGAGCTCCAAAAGGCAATTGAATATCTTAAGAAATAATTTGAGATGAAAGATCTTGAAAAGACAAAACTTTGTCTTGGTCTACAAATTGAACATTTAGCGGACATGATCTCTGTCCATCAATCCGCCTATACAACAAGGGTCTTAAAATGTTTTACGTGGACAAAGCGCATATATTGAGTACACCAATGGTTGTTCGATCACTTGAAGTGAATAAGGATTTGTTCTGACCTCCAGAAGAGGATGAGGAACTCATTGGTCCTGAAATACCCTATCTCAGTGCAGTTGGTGAACTAATATATCTTGCTAATGCTACAAGGCCCGACATAGCATTTTTTGTTAATTTACTAGCAAGATATAGTTCTTCTTCTACACGGATTAAGGATCCATTCTTACCTCTAGAAGAGAATGATGAACTCTTTGGTCCAGATATACCCAAATCTTTGCACTGTACTCTTTTTCCCTTGCTCAGGTTTTTTCCCACTGGGTTTTTTCTGGTAAGGTTTTTAATGAGGCAACTTGCAATATATATTATTAGTGTACTCTTTTTAACTAGGACTTTTTCCCACGGGGTTTTTTCCTAGTAAGGTTTTAACTAGGCACATAATAATGAACATCCAAATGGGAGTCTAATGAAAATATTATTGTGGATGTCCATCTATATCTCCCCTTTAAAAAATCTTTCTGAAGAAGATTATCCATTTAGTACTTCATTGAAGTTTTCTACAAGTAGTTGATGTAGGCAGGTTGCAAGGAACTCAATGAAATAACTTGTAGAAACTTCTTAGTTTGATGAGATTAATTTAAATCGATTTGAAATAGTGATGGATAATATTCTCTACAAACTCAACTTTTGAGAAGATGGTATACAAGATTGGAATGCGGAGACTCAAATATTTGAAACGAGATTTTTATTAGGGGGAGTAAAATACGCAATGCATTTTTTTTCCTTACTAAGGTTTTTTTTTCCATGGGGTTTTCTTTATAATGTTTTTAATAAGGCACCTAGCAATGCGTATTACTAAATATATGTACTCTTTTTCCTTCACTAGGATTTTTTCCCACGGGGGTTTTCCTAGTAAGGTTTTAATGAGGCACATTATCTTTTTAATAACACTCCCCTCTTATCCATATGGGACTCCGCCGTAAATATGGTTATCTATTTAGTATTCTATTGGAAATAAGCTTCCTGAAGAAGCTTATCATTTCAGTACTCTATTATGGATAAATATTATCCCCAACAGAAGATTATCTATATCTGGTACAGTAACAACTTACAAGAAGCTTACACAGCAGCTTGCATTAGCAGCTTACAAGCAATTTACAAGTAGCTTACACAGCAGCTTGCAGTAGCAACTTACAAGCAGCTTGCAGTAGCAGCTTACAAGCAACTTGTAGTAGCAGCTTACACAGCAACTTCCTTTATTCTATAAATAGAGGAGATTTAAGTTCATTATGTACATGAATTTGATGTTGAAAAATAAATCTCTCTCTCTCTCTCTCTCTATTTGTCTTCGGTTTCTTTATAGTCTTTATTTTATAACACTCTCTTTTTGTTAGTAAGGTTCTGTAAATTATAAAAGAAAATTAAAACGTAAATAAGATACTGAAATATTTTGAAAACTTTAATATTCCATCATGTTTGTTCTTGTATTGGTCTAAATTTGGCGACTTGGCATAATGGATAAGCGAGACCAAGGACGGGGTCAACCGCGGTGTAATAGTATGAGTCTTCTCTCAAGAAGGTTGATGCCAAAGACGGGCAACTGAGATGAAGAAATAACGGTAGCATTATGCATAGGTTCAAATGTGGACACAATGAATATTTCTTTGAATATTCCTTATTTTGTACTTTTTAGGATTTCTGGGAAATATCTTTTATAAATAGGAAGAGATAGAGAACAAAAAGGGGATCTTGACCTCCAATAAGAACACTTTTTGTAAAGAGCTAAATAAGAGGAATATACAACTATTGTCTTGCTCACTAACTACTGAACCCAAAATGTATTATTCACTTTCCATTTGTTAGATCCAAGGATCCATTATCCATTTTGGATTTTCATCCTTCCACATTGTTGTCAGGTGGAGAATCATCAAAGTCACGTTATCTTTGGGTGATAAACTTCCTCTTATTACATTTGTTGCCATTTATTACATTTATTGCATGTTCATGTTATTATAGCATCTATTGATAATCGTTGAACTCACATATGATATTCAATACCTTCAGACATTATCCGTACAGGCGATATCCCTTAATATGAGATCTAGTATTAATTATATTTAATTAGGATTCATCTCTTATCTCATCATTAATTGGTTTAACTAAAAGACTCAACACTTTTTTGTCAAACAATTTGGCGCCGGCTGTGGGGAGGTTTTAGTTAAAAATTTAGTTTCTTGTAGATCATAAAAAAGGGACATCAATCTTTTACACAAACTAACAATGACAGGAAAAGGAGATAAAAGACAGAAGGCAATAATGGGTGTCGTTACCAATATCTTAGACACCATCAATGAGGATAACAGAGGAGACGATGAGAGTAAAACACTGAATGCCACACCAAGCGGAGCGATTCACCTCTGCACGCAAAGTGTAACCGCTACAGGCGAGAGCGGAGCTTCCACATCCGCGATTGAGGAATCACCACTAGCAGTGAAGAAATTATTGGAAGAATGGATGACAACTACCCTTAGTGACATACTCGACAAACCCGTTCAAAAGGCGAACAGAAATATCGCACCGGTAGATACCTTAACAACTAACGGTGAGCAACCCGCCCCACCAATAGGTAACACTCACCCCATTTTTGATGCATGTAATGACGCACTCACTGACATCCTAAAGAAAATGGAAGAAATGGAAAGCGAGAACAAAGAGCTTCGTGACCATATGAGGGAACATCAAGAAAGGGTCGATAAAATACCGGGAGCCCAAAACTACTACCGAAATGGGATATCGGTCGATTCGTCAAACAACCATATAGCGAGGAGGCAGCCCCACATACCATACCTACAACCTTCAAAATGCCTCCATATTTGAAGATATATGATGGTACGACGGATCCCGAAGATCACATCATTCACTACGTCACAGCAGTAAAGGGCAACGACTTATCAAAGGAACAAGTACCGTCAGTGCTACTGAAAAAGTTTGGCGAAAACCTTAACTGGAGGAGCCCTAACTTGGTACTCACAATTACTAGCAAGGTCTATAACAACGTTCAAGGAAATGGCCGACAAGTTTTTCACCGCCCACGCCGGAGCCAAGAAAGCGGAAGCCAAAGTAAATGATATATTCGCCATTAGGCAATCGCCTGGCGAGGTACTCATGGACTTTTTGGCCCGGTTTAACAGGGTAAGGATGAGATTACCAAATGTATCGGAAGGAATGGCGGTAGCAGCTTTCCAAAATGGGTTGAATAGGAACGAATCAAGGGTGACAAGAAAACTATTAAGTAGACTCATGAAATATCCCCCCACCACTTGGGAGGAAATTCACAACGCCTACTGTGCCAAGATGAGAGAGGACGAAGACGACCTCAACGGTCCTATATAACAATTAACTTCAGCTAAAGCAGAGCTGAGGAAAGATCGCCGTAGTACGGTCGAAGAGACCAGTCATGACCCCGCTTTAATCAAGACAAGCACCAACCTTATGTCAGAGTCGTTGTTCCACCTTCTCCTCGCCATATGGAAGGACCGTCCAGACTGCATTTAAGGACTCAGCGGAATGAAAAAGGTATGTCTTCGCTCTTATTTGCTCACAATTTTTGTGTTTCCTTTTCAGAGATAGTGTACGCAGTAGAGAAGCTTTGCACGAAGGTAAAATGGCCGCAAAAGATGAAATCTGACCCAAGTACCCGAAAGTCGAATATCCTCTGTGAATTTCATTAGGAGCGAGGTCACAAAACTGAGGACTGCATATCCCTACGACATAAGGTAGTGAACATGATCCACCAAGGGCACCTAAAGGAACTGATGAGCGACCGAGGAAGAGCCAACTTCGGCCGCGGAAGAGAACAACACCAAGGTCCACCAAAGCGGCTCTCTCCTACATGCACCATTCAAATGATCATCAGTGGAGGCGACGAAGTAGCAATCAACCATATAAAGTTTACCACCATGTACAAGCTAAAATGGTCAATCACCCACGAATTGTATGACGACCTCAGAGAAAGTATCATTTTTGATAAGTCGGATACCAATGGTTTGATCTTTTCTCACTCCGACGCCCTCTTAATTACTTTACATATTTCAGATACTAATGTTAAAAGAATAGTGGTAGGTGATGGAAGCAGCGCGTGTATTATCCACCCTCGAGTTATTGCACAAATACAGCTCGAGGACAAGATAGTACCATGCTGCATAACACTAACAGATTTTAACAATGCAATCAAATGAAATTTAGGGGAAATAAAGCTGCCCTTTCTGGCGGGGGCGTCACCCTAGAAACAACATTCCACATCATGAACTAGTATATAGCTTACAACGCAATCATAGGACGATCGTGGATACATGCCATGAAGGCAATCCCGTCCAGCATGTATCAAGTAATCAAATTCCCAACTCTGTGGGGGATATTCAGCGTCCGAGGTGAACAACGCACAACCCAAGAATGTTATCGCATCGCCTAAGATTGCATATTCACTCAACAGCTTAAAGGAACAAACTCATAAGCATATCAATTATCAAAGTCGGGGTCCAAACTCAGGGATCAAAAAGACATTATCAAGGACCCCCCCACATCGTGGAAACAGCGGGGTCAACAATAGAAGATCTTGATCCCGTCCAATTAGACAACAACAATAACATCAAAAAGGCTTATATAGGCCATAAGCTCTCCGAGCCAGGTAAATTTCATAAATTTCTTATGGATAACGTTGATTTGTTTGCTTTTACCACATAAATATGACGGGCATTACGAAAGACATTGCCACACATAAGTTGAACATCGATCCCTTATAACCCCTAGTATGATAAGTGAGAAAAAAAATCAATGCCGCAATAAACGAGGCCATCAGCGTAGAAGTGGATAAATTACTCGCTAACGGCTCCATCCGAGAATTAAAGTATCCTCAATGGGTTGCCAATATAGTCATGGTAGAAAGAAAAATGGTAAGTGGCGGATGTGCGTAGATTTCACAGACCTGAACAAGCCCTGCCCAGAAGACTCATTTCCCTTGCCTCATATCGATCAGCTAATTGACGCAACAGCAAGGCACGAGTTGGTGAGCTTCCTGGATGCATATTGAGGTTCAACCAAATCCTCATGGAAGAAGAGGATCAGGAGAATATTACTTTCATCACCCATCAAATAATGTGCTATTATCGGGTCATACCATTTGGCTTAAAGAACGCAGGGGCGACTTATCAACGATTGGTAACCAAAATGTTCAAGGACCAACTTGGCAAAACTATGGAAGTTTATATAGAAGATATGTTGGTCAAGTCGAAAAGAAATGAAGATCACATCGATCATATGAAAGAGGCCTTCGGTATATTAAGGCAATACGTGATGAAGCTGAACCGCGAAAAATGTGCCTTCGTCGTAACTTTAGGCAAGTTCCTCGGTTTCTTGGTGTCATAGAGAGGCATCGAGGTCAACCCCGACCAAATCAAGGCCATGGAGGGAATACCTGAAGTGTTAACCAGCAAGAAACATGTGAAAAAATTGACGGGCCGCATAACTGCCCTGTCGAGGTTCATCCTCCGATCCTCCGATATATGTCACAAGTTCTTTACGTGCTCAAAAAGGACAACGGTCTCCAATGGAATGCAGAATGCATCAAAGCCTTAAGAGAGCTAAAGGCGTACTTGTCCTCTTCCCCGCTATACGCCAAAGCAGAAACCGGTGAACGCCTTCTTATATAATTGGTCGTATTAGAGGTCGCGGTAAGAGAAGTATTGGTGCGAGAAGATAAAGGCACGCAATCTCCGATCAATTATATTAGAAAAAATCTCATCGACGCCGAAATGAGGTACCCTTACCTTGAAAAATTGGCCTTGCCATTAGTTATAGCTTTACGGAAGCTTAGGCCATATTTTCAAAGCCACCCCATATCGGTGGTGACGACTTTTCCCCTACGAGGTATTTTGCATAAACCGAGCTATCGGGAAGATTGGCCAAATGGGCCATAGATCTGAGTGAACATGATATAACATATTAGCCGCGAACAATAATAAAATCGCAGGTACTCGCAAATTTCGTCGTCGATTTCAGTACCAAAATAATGACTAAGGTTGAACTAGAGACTTCTCGTACCTCACCCAGTCTACCCGACCTATGGTCCTATATAATGACGTTGCATCCAACGCGTCAAGATCTGGATTGAGACTCGTACTCGAGGTCCCAACAGGCAAAGTCATTCACCAGTCCATACGATGCCCCGATATGACTAACAATGAGGCCGAGTATGAGGCCGTAACTGCAGGATTAAAGCTAGCTCTCAAATATAGAGCACGATGAGTCGTCCCTAGATGCGACTCGCAACTCGTCATCAACCAAGTCGTATGGACTTTCCAAATCAAAGAGCAGAGGCTACAAAGGAACCAGACAGAAATTCATAAACTGCTACCCGAATTCGATGAATGTCGACTCGACTAGATACCTCGAGCACAAAACATTTAGGAAAACGGTCTTTCCAAGTTAGCAACGACCACCAAAAACATCACGAAGGAGAATGTGGTCACCCTCCTCCATTCATAGATAGACCAACTTAAAGTACACTACGTAAATTTGACTTGGGACTGGTGCAATTGTATCATAACATATTTGTAGGAAGGAGCACTCCATCAGACAAAAAAAAAGCCAAAAGCTTCGAATGCAGTCGGCTAGGTACAACCTCATAAATCGCGAGTTATACGAAAGAACATCTGGAGGCCCCTTAGTGAAATGCATAGGGACGAATCAAATAAGACACGTACTCGAGGAAGTACACGAAGGCCATTGCGGAGCCCATACTGACAATTGACCCCTCGTCAGATGCCACATTCGAGCAGGATATTATTGCCTACAATAAAGAAGAAAGACGCCGATTACGTTAGGAAGTGCGAACAATGCCAGAAACATGCCCTTATGATACACCAAGCGGGCGAGCACCTCCATTCTGTTACATCGCCATGGCTGTTCATTAAACAGGGAATAGACATTGTCGGACCCCTCCTAGCAGGGCGAGGTAATGTACGTTTCCTTTTGGTTTTAACTAACTGTTTCTCCAAATGGGTAGAGGCAAGTGCATTCACCCAAATACACGAACAAGAAGTTATCACATTCATATGTAAAAACATCATATGCCGCTTTGGCATCCCCAAAAAAACCAACTGTGACAATGGACTCCAATTCACCAGAAAGAAGACTGCCGAGTTCTTCGAAAAATGGCACATCAAGCGAATACTCTCCATGCCATACCACCCTGCCGGTAACGGTCAAGCTGAATCCTCCAACAAAACAATATTGAATATCTTGAAGAAAAAACTTGAATATGCCAAGGGTGGCCGGAATTACTCCCAGAGGTACTATGGGCATACCGCACCACGCCAAAAATAGGCACAGGAGAAATGCCATACTCACTAGTCTACGGGATATACGCCATGATACTAGTTGAGGTCGGTGAACCCAACTTGAGATACTCCAATGAAAGCGGACCAAGTAATGACGATAACAGAAAACATGACCTCGATGAAGTAAAAGAACGAAGAGACATGGCTTACATAAGAATGGTAGCCAAAAAGCAACAAACAGAACAGTACTACAACAAAAAAGCCAAAGTACGACCACTCAAAGTCGAAGACTATGTAATCAAGGCTAAAACACAAGAAAGCAAAGATTCAAGAGCAAGCAAACTATGAACCAATTGGGACGGGCCATATAAAATCACGGCAACAACAAACAAAAGATCTTTTTAGTTGGAAACGATTGAGGGAAAACTAGTATAAAACAATTGGAACGCCCATATCTCAAATACTTCAACTTCTGAAAACAAACTCCCTCGGTGTCATACTTTTTTAACCTCATCTGGGTTTTTTCCTAGTTGGGTTTTCTCGGAGAGATTTTTAATGAGGTGACAAAGGGGACATCTCGAAGTTCAAGTATAATTCATCGCCCCGCCTGCCGACTACTTCTCCAGGCCGAATAATGAAAGGACTAGATACATGGAAACTTCTCCAATATATGTATGCAACAAAAGACACAAGTAATATTCTCCAATGAATGAAATAAAGTAGCAGTTTTATTCTCCACCAAGTCTGTTCACACTTTACATTCGACCTCGCTAGAATTGTCTTACATTATACCTTGCTCGAATTATTTTACATCCGACCTCGCTCGAATTGTCTTACATTCAACTTCGCTCGAATTATCTTACATTCGACCTCGCTCGAATTGTTTTACATTCGGCCTTGCTCAAATTGTTTTACATTCGACCTAGCTCAAAGTCGTCAATGTTCGACCGCATCGAACATCAATCTTACCAAAAAATCAGCGAATTCCCTACATAACAAAAAAAAAGAACGGAAATCAAGAAACACGTAGCAAAAAGGGGGCTTTTTCCATTACAACTCTCAAGTTACAATACCTTTTACAAGGGGCCCAAAGACGCCCTCAAAGAAATAGCAAAACAAAACCAAAAACTAAGCATGACAGCTTTACGCTGCGTCATCCCCATCGGCATACTCATCATCGTACCAAGAATCGTAGGTAAGCCTATCCGCATCATCATCAACATCATCCCCACCAGGCGTACCAGGGGCATAATCGCAAGCTTCACGCGCCGCATGTTCCTTAACACGGACGCCCTCAAGTGTTGCTTCGAAAATCTTTCTGTTGGCCTTCAAAGACTTATATGCGTCAAGATGCACCTTGGTGTGAACCCACATCTCATACAACTCTTGTGGCACATAGAGATCAGTAGAAGTATGAGACGTGGACAACCGTAACTGCCGTTGTACCTCCTCGGCCTTCAAGGTAACAACCTACTCATTCAATCTGGATAACTCTACATCCAAATCCCGGATCCGCTACTCCAACCTCGCCACTATCAACGTCGATCTCTCCATCTCACTCTCCTGCTCGGACCTACAAATGCGAAGAGCATCTTCTAATGCCACCGCTTCAGCCATAACGGACACTCTACCTTTCTCAGTACAAGCCAATTTTTCGACCTTGGCGCCCAAGTCGCCCCATATATCACCACTATTCGCCTCCCTCTGGCCAAGTTCGGTGGTTAAAAATGCCACCCGCTCTTGAATATCAATATTCTAACCCATCACCCCTTTGCTCACCTTGAGCTCGTCCCCCTTGGCCTTTAGAGCTGCCTCAAGCTCGCTGCATCGATCGATGACTCTCATTAACTCATCATACCTCTCCTTAAATTCTTCGTCTTTCTTCGCCAACTCCTCATCTTTCTATTTAAGACCGTCACAGAACAACTGAAACTCGCTATCCTGGGTAAAGATATCGGCCATCGTTCGGTGCTTAGTACCATACTATTTGTACTTGGAGGTCACCTTTTTAAAGAGGGTCGTTCTCCGCTCCTCCCGCCGGTCACACTCAATACCCGTGATAAGAGTCTGACATGCAAAAAAAAAGTCAGTATGAGCAGATTGCACGCGCGAAACAAATCCTAACTTTAAAAAGCACTTACTCGCAGATCCATGCCAGATATACTAATCGACAACTTAGCATTGCTCATCACTTGCAGCGTTGTGTTCTCAGAAGCCGCACAAGGGGGCAAATGATAGCACCGCCCGTTCCGAGTTGGCTAAAAGGTCATAACCCACGAGGATGATTACGTGCCGGTTGAGACCCTCTGTCCTTACCTCCACGCGAGTGTTCCTCTCCAATAAGGCCCGTACCTCTTTATGGTTGATATCCGAACCATAACCGTCATCCCCCGTAGGTGCTGGTGTATCTCCCCGACCGCCGATGACGTGCCACCTTCTGCGGTCCTTACAAGCTCCCCGCCTTCATGCACCTCCTCGGCCCCAGAGGACCTCATCTCCATAATGACATTTTCCATAAAAATGGTCCTTATGTCTGGTGCAAGTGCAGGCGCCGCTTCAAGAGGGATGAGTTTCTCCGGTTCAATACCAGTGATGACGGCCTTCCCAAGATCCATCCTTCGCCTCTTTATCGATAGCAACTCCCTCCATTGGAAAACTCGTATACGAGATAGTAGATAGGTCGGGAAAAGATCTCATCCTCCATAGCAACATTCTGAGGAGAGAAATCCCTCGTTGACAGAGCTTGAGAACGACCTCCACGAGCGAACTCGACCAAAGCGAATTGCATCCCTGCTGATGCGATAGCTTGGTGAAATGTCGGCACTAGAGCCTTCTTCGTCGACCTGACACCAAAAAGATATCATATCAACGAGCAATAACAAACAACAGAGAGCTGAAGAAAGATTTACACTTACTAGACGGGACCTTCGGTCTGGAGCGCTTATGGAAAACTACCCAATCACGAATCCTCGCCATATGAGGTAACACGCGAGCCACCCAATCTTCAATGTCGAAGATAGGGGAGGGTGCACGCCTTTCAACTGAAAAACAAAGAAATCGCAAGTGAGTTGAAAACGAAATGACGAAAGAAGACAACAAGTGTATGAAAAAGACACTTACAATTATGATTCCACTGCTTGGGAAACCCGGCTGGGTCCGCCACGAAATGTTCGGTCTTGATAAAGAAGTACTTATGCTAGAACTTCTGATTCGTTCTTTCATCCATTCCGACTACCAACCTTTTGGTCCCACGATGCCACATGTGTATCATAGTACCTCTTTAAAAACTTGGTGAAAACAAGTGCATCAGATGGCGAATATCAACCTCAAAACTAGCCAATTTCGTGTACTTCGTCAGCATACAAAAAGCTTTATACAAGTAAGGAGAGAGTTGCATCGGGCAAATGTTGTAAAACCGACAAAATTCCTCCGCTAGCGGAAGAAGAGGAAGAGTATAATCGATCAAGAACGGGTAGACATGGAAGGCATAATACCCAGGTCGATGGATATCTACAATGTCCCTACTAGCCGGAACTATCTCGACATGGGGAGGGATGCGATATTTGGATCGAAGGTAAACTTTATGAGACGGTCTAGTCTCGGAGATCACCTGAGCAGGAGAGGGAGCAGGTTCCTTGGGAAAATAATTTCTAGATAAAAGGTTTTATGGGAACTATCTCCTCCGCATTAGGAAAGCTCTCACCCTCTTCAGCCATAAATTCCTCACCATCGGGAGGAGGAGCCACCGATAACAGAGCGGCATCAGAAACTTCATCATGAACACAAAGAGTTTGTGACATATTTAGACAATGAAATGTGTTCTACCAAACCCGAAGAAGAAGATAACAACTAGGTAAGAAGGAGAGGAATGGAACCGCAAAAGCAAAATCAAGAGCAGAAACTGGCAAAGAAGATCAAAGAAGAATAATGCTCATGCAAGGTAAAGGAATGTGAAAACTTCTAGAAAATGAAACCCCCATTTATTTATAGGGCTGGGTGGCATGAGAACCAAAGAAAAAGATTGTCAATGGCACCAAAACCAAAGCGGCAGACACTCAGACGTTGCGTTGGGAAGATGTGTTATGATGACGCGCATGGCCATGACATCACCCATGGCAACCACACCAACCACAACTTCACTAGATGCATCATTATCTCCACATCGACCGACCCAACTTATTCAACAACCCAAAAATTTTCAAAACAGAGGCGAATCAAGTCCGCTTAACGAGGGAGTGCAGGACGACGACCTCAACAAGAGGAAAGACTAACTATATTAGTCTAAATTTGGTGATTTGGTAGTAATGGATAAGCGAAACCAAGGACGGGGTTGACCTCGGTGTAATAGCAGAGGCTGCTCTCAAGAAGGCTGATGCCAAAGACGGGAAACTGAGATGAAGAAATAATGGTAGCATAGGTTCATATGTGGACACAAGGAATATTCCTTGTTTTGTACTTTTAGGGTTTCTGGAAAATTAGCCCTTATAAATAGAGAACAAAAAGGGGGATCTTGACCTCTGATAAGAACACTTTTTGTAAAGAGCCAAATAAGAGGAATATACAAGTATTGTCTTGCTCACTGACTACTGAACCCAAGATATATTATTCACTTTACATTTGTTAGATCTAAGGATCCATTATCCATTTTTGATTCCCATCCTTCCACATTGCTGTAAGGTGGGAGAATCATCCAAGCCACGTTATCTTTGGATAATAAACTCTCTCTTATTACATTTATTGTCATTTATCACATTTATTGCATATTCATATTATTGTAGCATTCATTGTTAATCATTGAACTCACATCCGATATTCAATGCCTTCAGACATTATCCGTACATGTGATATCCCTTAATATTAGATTTAGAATTAATTATATTTAACTAAGATGCATCCCTCATCTCATCATTAATTGGTTTAACTAAAAGACTCAATACTTTTTGGTCAAACAATTCTATATGTAACTTTTCCTCCTTGATGCTAAAAAATGATTCAGCTCTTTGTACATTTAATAACTCTTTCATTTTAATATTTATATTTTTTTAAATGATATTTTTATCAATTGACACGTGATATTGAAGCCACTAGAACTAACATAAAAGAAACTCACTACGTACTAGAGTATATATTAACTTTATTTATCAAAAGGTATTATGTATTTTTTCTTAAACTAAGTATTACTTAAATACAATCATATAAACTAGAATGAAGAGATTAACAAGGAATAACTCTTTAATTGTAATGCCAATCTAATTGGAGAAAATGTAGAAAAAGTATAATCTTAATGGAAAATTTATTTTCCAATTAGAAAAAGAGCATGTAAGATCTATTTTATTGTCTAATGTAATCCTTCCATAGCTATATTAATGATAATTAAACTTCAATCTCAATCAAGTTGTGATCAATATATGAATCATCAATAGACAATAATCACAACCCTTTTTTGGCCATAGATTTTCCCAAGTTTATTCCATTTTTTTTTTGGCAAAACATATATTTTTATCCATGTTTTGGCAGATTTTGAAAACAAAATTTTCAAATTCCAAAACTAGCTTTAGACATGTTTTTAGCCCAAAATATTACTATTGAACTTTTTAATAATTTCAAAAATTACCCCAAATTTTTATATTTTATAAAAAAATCCCACCATCTATTATGACCCAATTAATCCACTAGCTAATTACTATAATTAATTTTGGAATAATGGACCTTGTAACATTTTGCAATTTGACGAATTATAGTGGCTAGTAATTGTGTTATTAGCAATTGATATTAAAATATCAGGTTATAATTTTAGGACAGTATATTATGTAATTTAGTATAAAATTAATAATTTTGTGCCAAACTTATCTATGTTCAAGACTATAGTTAGTGATGACATCAATAAAGGTTTTGCATATACATGATTGACAAGTTTGTTTGTTTGATATTGTTAGGTACTTTTGATAGTTTTTAGAACTTATGGGTATAAGTCATATATATATATATATATATATTTTTAAAAGTGAAATATAATTTAAAAAATTATATCCAAACATGTTTTCATCTCCAAACCAAGCTTCAGTTTTCCACAAATTTTATACTCAGAGAAACATTGAATAGCCCTTCCAAACTTGCAAAAAGAAAAAATATATAATAAAAATAATAAAAATAATAAAAAAGGGTCCTCCAAGTCCAAGTATCGGATTCTCGGGTCCCGACCCGTTTCATAGAGATTGACAAATTACATTATTAAGGGGACCTTCAAAATCAAAATACCAAAAGTGTTTGTCGTCTGTTGGGACTCCACTCCGAGGACCCTGCGACGATCAGCTCTCAATTCGGGGCTGCGATCGTCTATAAGGTATGCCAATTTCCAATTGGATCCACTGCTTTAGTCTTCCAAAATCCTTGAAGCTCAATGCTCACTTTTACTTTATATATTCTTTTTCATTAATCAGTTTTGTTGATCTAAGTGGCCATTGATTTAGATCTGGCTCTTCCAATTTGAAGCTATTGTCGTTTGGTTATTTCTGACGTTTATAGTGCCAAATATCTCATTTTGAGTTATTTTAAGGCTGATTTCTTACGCTTTAGAATTTGCCAAAGGAATGATCTTGGATCATTTTCAGATCTTTGGTGGCGTAATTGAGATATTTAAACATGATGGTGCTGCTGAATTTTTTTTTCTGCCCCCCCCCCCTTTTCTTTGTGAAGGGGTTGGATTGAAATTTGTAGTTGCTGTTGTTCTATTGATTCACAAAATGGTGAAAGCAAAATCTTAGTCTTTATGTTTCTTAGTAACATTTCTTGCTCGAAAAAGTCTGATGTAATTGCCTGGCAGAATGATCTAGTAAAAGGGACATAACCTAGTGCTTTGTAGTTTTCCTCCTATTAAGCTTTTAATTTGATTTATTTAAATGTTGATAGAGCCTAAGAGGAAAGGCTTGATTTTGAACAGTCGCAAGTGGAGAACTAGGATTAATAGAAGGACATTCAACGAGCATGTACTAATGCACTAGCTATGTTACTTGGAATAATATGTGCTAGCATGGTCAGTGTTGTTAAAAGCGCGAGCCGGTAGAAAAAG
The DNA here is from genome assembly GCA_026770625.1 of Nicotiana glauca. NCBI lineage: Eukaryota > Viridiplantae > Streptophyta > Magnoliopsida > Solanales > Solanaceae > Nicotiana > Nicotiana glauca. The sequence goes on along the minus strand of MU671507.1, from coordinate 20,926 downwards.
CGAGAATAAGCTGCTTAAGCAAGCAGAAGGCATCAGCTAGGGTTTTTTTAAAATTTTTTGGCAAATAAACATACGCTCTTCTTTCAAATTTTTTCACTTTTTAAGCGCTGATTTTGTGCCCTAAACAACTTCTTCTTCTTCTGTTCTACTTTGTGCTCTGATTTATGCTTTATGCTCTGTTTTCTGCTTTATCATCTGCTTTATGCTCTGTTTTCTGCAATTTATCAGTGAATTAACTGTTATTTTTTTGTTGTTGTTGATTGTAGTAAATTTAATTTGATCAGTATCTATTATTTGCTTCTTGATTCAAGAATTGAAACATTTGCTTAATATGTTATTTTTAATGAGTTCTTAGCCATTTATCTATGCCTATTTTTTTTTAATTTATGTGTTAAATTGCGCTTCACATGAAAAAAGTGTGCGCTTCGCTTCTCGCTTCACAGAAGCGAGGCCTCGTTATTTTTTTGCGCTTAACGCTTTCCAAAACACTGAGCATGGTAATAAATCTCTGATTCAAAATTTTCTTTAACATTGTAGCTTCTGTGGCTGCTCTGCATATTTTTTTGAAGTGCTATGCTTTAGATAGATAGAAATTCCTTATTTGCATGCCACATGGAGAGAATTTTGGTATGCATAGAACTCCATGTTTATCACAACAGACCTGGATAGCATTGTGTGTCTAAGCGTCCAACTAATTGGTTTTATTACGTAAGTACTTTTCTAGAGTTTCTTCTTCTTCTTTTTGATGTCTCAATGCTGGTTGTCTTATTTTTGCTTAAGTAAAAAGTGTTGGTGTCTTCTTAGTGGTCATATGGTACTGCCGCGAACCTGTCAGGTCTTTCCACCTTTAAAGTCTTAGTTTCACCTCCACATTTATCAGCGTGAATGAGATACAGAAAGTGTCTTATATTCTTTGATACCTTACTTCATTGTTTTACTTGTCTCTATCTACTTAAAACTGTTGACTATAACCACATCTAACAACTTACTGCTGCTCAGGGGAATGGTTTGGAAAAGCAGCTCCTTGATCCATGCTGTAGTTTTTTTATTCTTTTCTAATTGAAGTGAACTGAATCAGAAGTTAAAACTATGATGGGGTGCCTTACTCAGCAGAGTGAAGTCAATACTCCAATTTCAGAGCCCAAGGGTTTTACTCTAAAGCTTTCCAGAGGTGCCTTAGAATGTATGGTAAATTCAGAAATTGGTGCTGTATTAGCCGTCATGAGGAGAAATGTGAGGTGGGGATTTCGTTATGCTGCTGAAGATGATCAACTAGAGTATTCTCTCATCCAATCTTTCACGGAATTAAGGAAAAAAATATTCTCATGGAGACATGAGTGGAACAGTGTTGATCCACTTCTATACCTTCAGCCCTTCTTGGATGTGATACAATCTGATGAGACTGGTGCACCAATAACTGGTGTTGCATTGTCATCTGTTTACAAGTTCTTGACTCTTGGAATAATTGAATCAGCTAACATGAATGTGGACAAAGCTTTGCATCAGATAGTTGACGCTGTGACAAGCTGCCGCTTTGAAGTGACTGATCCTGCCTCTGAGGAAGTGGTGTTGATGAAGATACTTCAAATTCTTCTGGCATGTATGAAAAGTAAAGCATCAGTGCATTTGACCAACCATCACGTATGCAACATAGTAAACACTTGCTTCCGATTGGTTCATCAAGCAAGTGCTAAAAGCGAACTGTTGCAGAGAATAGCACGCCACACGATGCATGAATTGGTTAGATGCATCTTCTTTCACCTGCCTGACATTGAAAGCAGAGTCTGCGCTGGCCCAGAGGTAACTGAGATTCTCGTTCTTTTCACTTTTTTTTTCAGCCCTTGTATTGGTTAGCTGGAGTTAGGACATTCACTTCAAGTACACATAATTTTTACAGGCATTGCGCAAAGCATTGTTCCACGAATGATTGCTTGTTATCTTTAGATTTTATATGCATTTTATTAGAACTTTTTACTACATCAGTTTCATAATCAGATGTTACTTTACACTAATTTAGGGCTAAGCCCAAGCTGATAAATTTAGCTTCTTCTCCGAGAAGTCCTTAAACTGGGTCTCATGTGATGCATTTTATACGTTTAGCTGTTTACTGACCATGTCGGGGACTTGGGTGTTTTGCGTCCTTTGATAATTTTCATGACCTCTGATTACGTCAGCCTAGGGTTGATTGAGTATTAGATATAGTCTCTTAAGTTCTTGAAACAAGAATACTAGTATCACCTTCTTGTATATTGCGACTCATAAAGCTATTAACTTTCTTGCAGGCTGGAAAGAAACAAGAAGACAATGGATGTGTTAGTGTAGAATCCATGGGCAAGTCACCATCTGCTGCTGTTACTTCAAATGTATCCTCAGTCACTTTGGTGAGCGTAGGGGATGAAACAACAGATGAGAAAAATGGAAAAGGGGATATGGCTTGTAATGGAGAAAACTCAATGATGGATTCTTATGGGGTCCCCTGCATGGTGGAGATTTTTCATTTCCTATGTTCTCTTCTGAATGTGATGGAATCCATTGAAATTGGTTCAAGATCCAACCCTATAGCGTATGAAGAAGATGTCCCATTATTTGCGCTGGGTTTAATTAATTCAGCCATAGAACTAGGTGGTGCTTCTTTTGGGAATCATCCCAAGTTATTGGCTCTGATACGGGAGGAGTTGTTCCGCAATCTGATGCGTTTTGGCTTGTCAATGAGTCCTTTAATTCTTTCGACAGTTTGTAGCATTGTTCTGAATTTGTATCATCATATGCGTTGTAAGTTAAAGCTACAGCTTGAAGCCTTTTTCTCTGGTGTTTTGCTGAGGATTGCCCAGAGCAAGCATGGAGCATCTTTTCAACTTCAGGAGGTTGCCATGGAAACACTTGTTGACTTCTGCAGACAGCATATGTTCGTGGCAGAAATGTATGCAAACTATGATTGTGACATATCCTGCAGCAATATTTTTGAAGAACTTTCCAACCTGTTATCAAAAAGCACCTTTCCAGTTAACAGCCCACTTTCAGCTTTAAATACTCTTGCCCTGGATGGTCTAATAGCCATGATTCAGGGTATGGCCGAGAGAATAGGCCAAGATTCATTAGCTTCAGAACAAGGTTCATTTGATTTCGATGAATATAGACCATTTTGGACAGAAATATGCAAGGACTACCATGATCCTAATCATTGGGTTCCTTTTGTCCATAAAATGAAGCAAATAAAGAAAAAGTTGTTGGTTGGAGTTGATCACTTTAACCGTGATCCAAAGAAGGGTATGGAATTTCTCCAAGCCGTGCATCTGTTACCTGATAAACTTGACCCAAAAAGTGTAGCATGTTTCTTTAGATTTACAAATGGCTTGGATAAGAATTTTGTTGGGGATTTCTTGGGAAGTCATGAAGAATTCTATATTCAAGTGCTTCATGAATTTGCAAGGACATTTGATTTTCGGGATATGAACCTAGATACTGCCTTGAGAATCTTTTTGGAGACGTTCAGATTGCCCGGAGAATCACAGAAAATACAGAGGGTGCTTGAAGCGTTCTCTGAACGATATTATGAGCAGTCACCAGATGTTCTGGTTAACAAAGATGCAGCACTCGTGTTATCGTATTCACTTATCATGCTGAACACAGATCAACACAATACACAGGTCAAGAAGAAGATGACGGAGGCAGATTTCATTCGCAACAACCGGAGAATAAACGGAGGAAATGACCTCCCTCGAGAATTTTTGTCTGAGCTCTACCACTCCATCTGTGAGAATGAGATCCGGATTTCCCTAGATGGAGGTGCTGGCACCCCATTGATGGCACCAAGCCATTGGATTGGTCTAGTTCACAAATCAAGGCAAACTTCCCCGTTTATTGTCTGTGATCAGGGACCTTATCTTGATTATGACATGTTTTCTATGTTGTCTGGTCCGACAATTGCTTCCATCTCAGTGGTTCTTGATCATGTGGAGCAGGAAGATGTCTGGCAGACGTGCATCGATGGATTTCTTGCCATTGCCAAAATTTCAGCCTCCTATAGCTTTGATAATGTGTTGGATGATTTAGTAGTATCTCTTTGCAAGTTCACAACTCTTTTGCTTCCATCATATACTGATGATTTTATTGTCACGTTTGCCCAAGATAATAAAGCTAGACTGGCAACTTTAGCTGTCTTCACAATAGCAAACAAGTACGGGGACCATATTCGCTCTGGTTGGAAAAACATCGTGGACTGCATTTTGAGCTTGCATAAATTTGGCCTTCTTCCTACTCGTCATTTTAGTGATGCTGCTGATGACGTGGAGTCTACTTCTGATGCCGACCAAAGCAAACCTGCTGCAGCTTCCCCATCAGCACCTCACGTGCCTTCATTGGCCCCATCAAGGAAATCATCTGGCTTAATGGGCCGATTTAGCCAACTGTTATATCTTGATGCAGAAGAACCTGCGCCTCAGCCAAATGAAAAACAGCTTGCTGCCCGCCAGCAGACTCTTCAGACCATTCAGAATTGTCACATTGATAGCATCTTTGCCGAGAGTAAGTTTTTGCAAGCAGAGTCACTTTCACAGCTTGTTCGGGCCCTTGTGATGGCTGCCGGCCGGCCTCACAAGGGAAACTTCTCTCTAGAAGAAGAAGAGACTGCAGTATTCTGTCTGGAGTTGCTGATTGCAATCACAATAAATAATCGGGATAGGATAATGCTTCTTTGGCAGGTTGTTTATGAGCACATAGCAAGTGTTGTCCAATCCACAACAATGCCTTGTACTTTGGTAGAGAAGGCTGTTTTTGGGCTGCTTCGCATATGCCAAAGGTTGCTTCCTTACAAGGAAAATCTCACAGATGAGCTCCTCAAGTCACTGCAACTCGTCTTAAAGCTCGACGCAAGGGTCGCCGATGCTTTTCTTGAACAGATAACCCAGGAGGTGATGCACCTCGTCAAAGCAAACGCTATGCAGATACGATCACATATGGGCTGGCGGACAATTATATCTCTGCTTTCTATTACAGCTCGGCATCCAGAAGCTTCTGAAGCAGGATTTGAAACATTATCATTCATCATGGCTGATGGGGCTCACCTACTGCCTGCTAATTACATCCTTTGTTTAAATGCGGCCAGTCACTTTGCTGACTCCCGCATTGGAAATGTTGATCAAGCTGTGAGATCCTTGGACCTGATGGCTGGGTCACTTGTTTGTCTTGTTAGATGGTCTCGCAAGACAAAGGAAGCTCTGGGGGAGGAGGCTGCTATAAAAATGTATCAGGATATAACTGAGATGTGGCTGAGGCTGGTACAGGGACTCAGAAAGTTTTGTTTGGATTGGAGAGAAGAGGTGCGGGGTCATGCCATCTTGATGTTGCAGAGGTGTTTGACAGGGGTTGAGGGGATGCTCATTTCCACCGATCTGTGGTTGCAATGTTTTGATCAGTTGATCTTTACATTGCTGGATGAATTGCTGGAACTTGCACCACAAGGTTCCATAAAGGATTACAGGAGCATAGAAGGAGCAATTTTTCTGTCTCTGAAGCTCATGTTCAAAGTGTTTCTACAGTGTTTGCAGCAGCTCTCACAGTTGCCATCCTTCTGCAAACTATGGTTAGGGTTGTTGGATCATACAGAAAGATGCATGAAGATGAAATTCAAAGGTAAACGGAGTGAGAAGATCCCAGAACTCGTCCCTGAACTCCTAAAGAACACTCTACTTGTCATGAAAGCTAGTGGACTACTGGTGCCAAGTGATCCTGTAGGAGGGGACAGTTTCTGGCAGCTGACGTGGTTGCATGTGCACAAAATATGCCCATCCCTTCAATCGGAGGTTTTCCCTTCTAGTGAATTGGAGCTGTTGCAAAAGCAGCACATCCAAGCTGGATGTAGCCCTCTCTCAGAGGGAAGTGTTCTAGTCTCACCTAGTTGAAGCACATCTTGATGATTCATGTTGTTGACCACACTTTCATTTGGTGAAACTGACATTCTTTATCAGCACCATCATTAGCGTGATGGGATAAATTGTGCAGCTGAGATTGTGCTGCGCATTAGGCGAAACACGTTCATTGAAGCACAATCTGCAACCTGCTGGAGCAAAGCTGGTTTCTGGTTTACAAGTAGTGTTATCTCCATTCTGAATGTTATATGGTACTTTAAAAGAGCCTTTTCTGCCTTGTTGGCTTTCGAGGGAAGATTAGGGAGGGGGTCAACTCGTGCAATTTTGCACTTCTGTAGCTGTCACTTCACTTTAAGTTTGATAACTTAGTTGTTACCATTTCGGCTGTACAATATTGGCTATACTACAAAATAGTGAATTGATATTTGATAGTATGAAATGTTACGGTCAGATTGAACCGTAGGGTTTCTTCAAAATTATTTGTTTCAATAAAGTATATAGAATGCTGATATTGGTTAGTGCGCAAAGTGCCTGTTCTTTAACTGTTTAGTGTTAGAGACTACTAATAACAGGGTTAAAAAATACAGCATAATACGAAATAACATCATATATTACTCGAGACTTAGAAAGGTACCGAGTGTTCTGAGATTCTTTTACTGTCTAATTTACGTTCTTATTTTTGTTACTTTTTCAAAAGTAGTAGATTAATTTGGTGACATAAGTACTAGTAATCCAGGCTCATGTAGAACTTAGAACCATTACTTTGTACTATTAACTGAGTTTTTATTTCCTTTCAACATTAGGTTTTGCTTACCTTAGTGGAATAAGCTTATATAATGAGCCACAATAAAACCAACCCTTTAATATATTTCTGTTTTGAAAAATTTCTAAGCACAATGAATCTGCATTTTAACATTAAAAAGGAATGAAACAAACCTCCAATTAGGTGTTGCGGATGAGAGGACACCACTAAGCACCTAAGGAGGGATTCAATGCCTAATAAAAAGGGCCAAAATAAGGAGAAGGATGGATGTGAATCCGCTTTCTAACGAAGTTAAGGTGTTTGTCCATTCTCGCCAAGACATAAGCTTTAGCATCCATCGAGCACATCTAAGCAAAAACTAAAGTGCCTAGATTTCATGTGGATATACACCCTCTACTGAGAAATTTCAGTCGACACCACTAAAAAGGCAAAAAAGAGGAGAAAAGGTATAAGTTAAGGTTGATAGAGACGGGTAGAAAACTCAGATACACAGAGAGTACCAAAAAATTGGCAAGTTTGGAGCGACAACTATGTTCGAAATAACTGTTGCCATATACTGACGATGATGACGGGACGGGGTTTCTTAACCACTCAGCAAGTTCCATCACCTATCGTCAAACCCCAAATGCTGAATTTGGATTTTACATGGAACGCTTGTCTTTGTAGACCTTAATTCTGCATCATCAGAAGACCTGCAATAGCTCCACCTCATTGAGCAATCTGACTTCTCATTACTTTCAGTACAGCCATCAACATCTCTAAAAACTGCTCAATAGTTTGAATTTGAGCATCAACAGCATCAAAAGTCTTTGTGCACTCCTGGTTGTACACGTGTTAAACCATAAGTTTCAAGTAGGGCAATTAGCAGTTGACGGTCCATAAACTGAATTTAACGTTACTTGAAATTAAAATACCAACATTTATGGCCTCTTCAAGAGCCTTCTTCCTTGCCCTGGTATTTGCAATTTCAAGAGCTCTGCTTCTTGCTAAAATAATCTGCAGGTCAACATTATTATCAGCCTAAATCTAAAAAAAATAAAAAAAAATAAATGGCTGACTGGTGTAAATGTAAACAGCACGCAGAAAATCTAATATTTTTACCATCTTTCCGCGGAACATGGCCCTCTTGAGAATCAGATAAGAAGCATTCAATATCTCTGCATTCTGCAATACAGGCATTTTTAGTAATAAACCACGCAGAAATGCGATCATGTAAAAGAGAAGTAACCCAAAACTACTAAAGGCCCCATATTGTACAACACTGATAGAACTTGCTGATATGTCCCATACAGAGGAATTGTGTACCTTTCTTATTGCATTGAAAGCAGTTGGATTTCCCGTCTGTAAGCACCTAGATAACAGCCCAGCAGGTTGCCAGAATGATTCATGAATACCAGTAAGCGTAACACGATCAAATGCCACGGCTTTTAAGACGTCAGAATCATCAGCAAGTTCCTTGAACAATCTGCAGCTGTGATGAGGAAACCAGGATCAGAAGCAACATAATCTGCAAGATAATCATAAGAGATACGCAGATGCCTTTTACTAAACCCCTTTCGATGTTGTAAAGGGAGAATTTTTTTTAACAACCCATAGGCCACTTGTTGGGTCATAGTCAGCGGAAGTTGATAAGACATACGTCAACTTCGACAGAAATTCAACTTCAAAGTTAATCATAGCAAGAGAAATTAAAAGGACAAAGAAGTCGAGGTAAATAGATGTCATCAGTTATCTAGAATTAAAAAACCTACAAAAACAAGAAAGAGATTCAGGGAATGAATACTTACACCGAAACAGTCCGAGCAAGATTTCCAGCTCCATCGGGTGATAGGGCTACATGATACATAATGTGTTTCAACACATCAAAGTTCAAATCTGTTATTTTAGATATCTTCCTCCGCTTCATAATTGCTGAAATAAGTTAAAGAATTGTTGTTAATTCTTTAATTGGAAGAGAATAACAGATTAAGGATTCCCAATATTCCTATTAAATCCGCCTACTGCTTCCATGAAATCCAACTCAATACCCTTGATTGGCTTTTGGCTACAGCCAAGTAGAAAGAGACAAAATTCAAGAATTCCGAAAGGCTTGCTATAAGCCCATAATGTGGAATTGCAAGATATGTCAAGCAAAATAAGAAAAATGAGCCATGTTAATAGAAACTGTAAAGCTTCTTCATTTAGGTAAGCACGTTTCACAATGTAAACCAGTATCCATGCATCATATGAGCACAGAGAATATTCAAAGTCGCTAATGAATAGCTTGATGATTTTAAGAATACTTGTTAGATCAAACACCGAGGTCGTTTGAATTACAAAATGTAGAATCAAGAGAGAAAGATCAAATTTTTAGAGATTGACATCCTAGTTTTCTTTGAATGATAGATTCATCACAATCTTCTGACTTATTCAAAATGTAGAATCAAGAGAGAAAGATCAAATTTTTAGAGATTGACATCCTAGTTTTCTTTGAATGATAGATTCATCACAATCTTCTGACTTATTTAAAATGTAGAATCAAGAGAGAAAGATCAAATTTTTAGAGATTGACATCCTAGTTTTCTTTGAATGATAGATTCATCACAATCTTCTGACTTATTTAAAATGTAGAATCAAGAGAGAAAGATCAAATTTTTAGAGATTGACATCCTAGTTTTCTTTGAATGATAGATTCATCACAATCTTCTGACTTATTTAAAATGTAGAATCAAGAGAGAAAGATCAAATTTTTAGAGATTGACATCCTAGTTTTCTTTGAATGATAGATTCATCACAATCTTCTGACTTATTTAAAAAGCAAAAAAATGTAGCAATAGCATAGTCCAAGCGCAAATTGAGCGGAATGAATATAAAAGATTCATATAGCCAACCCTTTAACTAGTTTAAGATTGAGCTGTAGTTTTTATTCAGCCATAACATAGTGCACATTCCATGTTAGATAAACTTAGAAGACAACAGCAAAAGGGGTAGGGGGTGGGGGAGTCCAAAACTGAAAACCCAATATAAAAAAAATTTGGAACATTTAGGGTTGATTAGAAAAAAACTAATGCAACAAGAAACATAGACTTGAGCTATAGGATATACCCAGTTTATACTTTATGCCATGAAAAAGAATCATCTTTTTTAACACCCAGATAACACACGCCGATAATCTTGATCATCTTCGATTAATCAGAAAATCCCAATTGAAAAAATTAACCAAATTGGAGTACTGGGTATAGAGCAGAAGAGATAAAAATCCAAAAAAAAGAACGCACTAGTGCAGCAAAACTAAAAATTGCACAAACAGCGTATCGTTACAAATTCGTACTATTTCAAACCGACAGATACAGAATCTCCAGCACGTATACGCGGTAAGAGTAGACGGGAAACGAGAAGGCTACGGCGATCAAATACCTATGCCGACAGCGGACGGCGGTGACAGAGTGTGAGGATAGTACGATGATGACGGTGTCAATCTATGCCACCACTGCTCCGAGCCTTTTCACTTTCTGTCTTCTTCTGGAAAGACCAAGGGTAGAAACCGAACAAATAGGTTTTCCTTTTAAAGTAAGTTTGGATATATAAGTTTAAAATTGTTTGAGCAAAAATTTAAAATCCTTTTTGTCGAACTAATCATTAGTATTATATAAGTTAAATCTTAGCAAAACATAATTAATCTCAAATTTAAATATATAGAATGCAAAAATGAAAGAAGAATAAAAACGTGTGATATTTTTTTTTTATGTAATCTTTGTACCTACGAGGGATGAGCTTACATCTAGGGCAAATTTGCGTCATAATAATCATGGGTGCAAGGAATGGAAAAGGGGAACTGTTGATGAAGAAGAGATTCTCCTTGTTTGGCTCTTTCATGGTAACCGTATGAAAAGCCCCCCTCCTCTCTGGGTTTAGCTATCTCTATATATATATCAATAACTTTTTCCTTTATCCAATGGTCTTTGACCAACGTACTTCTCACAACTGTACTCTCTATTGTTCATTCGACCATTACGATTGTTCTGTGAGGTAAGTTTTCCGTCGATTTGACCCCTGCGATGACCAAGGTGCTTTTTGTTATCTCACCTCGTGAGTAGAGCTACTTATCGGCGGATTTGGGGGGGGGGGTATTTACTCTTAATATTTTATTTTATCAGTTATCGGCTTTTAAATGTATTAATCCGCTAGCCACCCGATAAGATATCAGGCGGATTGGTATCAGTTTGGCTCTTATCGAGCGGTTATCAGACGGTATATCGGCCGAATTCAATCAAAATAAAATAAAATTTAGTCTCTGTATGTTTAAATAGGTGGTCGACGTACTAAGAGAGACGAAGCAAAAGATACACCGTGAAGGATAAATCATCTGTCTAGAATCTTGCTTATGTTTATGCACATTAGCCTTAGTCCATGTAAAAGATTTCTTGTTGTACTAATATTATGATTAGAAGTGGGCATACTGTATATTTTAACATGTCATCTACTTGGACATAATCGCTAGGCCAAGAGTTCTGTTAGTTAGGACTTAGGAAGATATATTTGCCCAGGATAAGAAAAAACAAATGTAATTTTAGGTGAAAGTGAAAATTAGCATCTCTAATTTATGGACGTAAGAGTCACAGAAATAATTTCGTGTCAATTAGTACAAAATCGTACATTAAAATCTTAATCCTATTGTAGAGAACAGAAATAAAACATACAAAAAGTTTATAAAATTATTACCTACTAATAATTCAAAACAATTGAAAAGAAAATCATGTGTCTTGATATTATGTTAAATAAGATAAAAGTTATTAGCGCATATAAACCTTAATACTTGAAAAGAGTGAAGAGGAGAAATATGAGTTTGAAACAGTTATCAATTTGAACTGAGAGCTATTTCAAATTCCCGGTGGATTGACAAAAATTCAAGTAGGCAGAAGTTTAGTTGAATTCAAACGTCGAAAATAGTTGGTAAAGTTCAATATTATAATTCTATCCAACATAAATTATCTCGTTGAAGGAATTTAGGCTTGTAAGGGCATAAAAGTCGATTAATATTTTGAGGATATTTTTGTCGATCAACATTTAGTATGGAACATTCGTGCTTTTATAATAATATAAATATATATATATATATATATATATATATATATATATATATATATATATATATATATATATATTCTTAACAGGTTAACAGATTATCCGTTAAGAAAATTGAATAATCCGCCCCCAAATCAATAAGCCGTTAATAAAAAAATCTCAATCCATTCTTCGTTTGTTAAACCATTAACCCGATATAGATAAACCATTAATCATGGGTTTCGGTTTGGTTTTGAACACCCCAACTCGTGAGCACGACTAAGGCTTGGTCAACCTCTTATCGTTCCTCTCAAGGACGACCATCCTATGGTCAGATTTTGACCCATATAATTAGTCCCTTCGTCCGCCGGGGTCGCCTCTTGGCGGGCTCAACGGACGAACTTTGTTAATTCTAAAAATCAGGAGAAATCTGATCGTTACACATTGAACGAGACCCTTAGGCTGGGGTGGTGACATGACGCTGCAATGGTACCGTCGGATCGTTAAGCCAGTTCGGAACTGGACCGTTGCGTTGGTTCGCGGCATCCTGAATACACTTTATGCATCATTGCGGCGCACGTTTCCTACGCACCGTATCATTTCCCGCGCCCTATTAGTTTTTGATTGGCGCCTTTTGGGTTTCCCGCTCGGGATATTTATGTTCCAATAAATATGGGGATACCACCACTCGATTGTTATGCTTATCGATTCGTCTGAGGAATTCCATTAACCTTCACCTTCTTCATTGTTTCCTACTTTTGATCTCATACTTCTGATTTTATATTTCTGCGCTTTTTAGAATCAGACGCTACAATCTTCTATCTTCCTTCATCATACATGATCATTTCGATCACTTCAAAGAGATGGCTGGTACTTCTTCCATGACCGATAGCTTCATCGAAGCTCCGGTTCCGAAAAATGATGCACCTCCTCTTGGAGAGGGGGAGGAGGCGATGGAAGATGAGGGAGTTCCAACAACAGCTGAGATACTGCCCCATCCGGGAAAATTATGGACTGACTTCAACAGCCTTGCCGGAGAAGAACGATCCTGCATTGTAACGACCCGATCAGTCGTTTTACTTTTTAGAACCCCGTTCCCCCAAATAAAACTTCCTACGCTTGCTTTATCTAATTTATGACCTATGGGGATGGTTGGTTCGGGTTTTGGAAGAGCTTGGGCTGAAATAGGCTCACTTGATTCTTTAAGATTTTCTTAAAAGGCTAAGTTTGACTTTGGTCAACATTTTTATCAAACAGACCCGGATTTGTGTTCTGATGGTCCCGGAGGGTCCGCAGAAAAATATGGGACCTGAGCGTATGCCTGGAATCGAATTCCGAGGTCTTTAGCCTGAGTAATGAATTTTAATTGGAAATTGTTAAATGAAATTTTAAGAATTTAAAGAAACTAAATAATGATTGATCACATGGGTATCAGGCTCGTATGTTGGTTCCGAAGCCCAGTACAAGTCCGATATAACATTTAAGACTTGTCCGCAAAATTTGGTGTCAATTCGAGTAGTTTAAGTGCGTTTCGGCTCGTTAGAGGAGAATTAAGAACTTGAAGTTCATAAGTTTGATTCAATTGGTTTTAGGGGGTGATTCTTAGATTTAGCGTTGTTTCGGGCGTTCTGAAGGTTCATGCAGGTCCGTTTTATGATTTCAGACTTGTAGGTATGTTCGGGCGGGGCTCGGGAGCCCCGAACGTCAATCGGACGGGGCTCGAGTGAAGTTGGAAAAGTTAAAAAGGGCTGAAGCTTCTGGTTTCAGTCATAACCGCACCTGCGATTGGTCAGCTGCAGGTGCGAGACAGCAAAAGCGGTCATCCTATCGCAGATGCGGCCAAGGCAGGCCAGGCCCAAAATCACAGAAGCGGCCTCAAGATCGCAAAAACGGTCCCAGCCCGCTTGGTCAATTCCGCAGATGCGGCCTATTTCTCGCAGATGCGGTCCCTTGACCGCAGATGCGGAAATCACTAAAGCAGTGAGCTTCATTTAATACGGTCTCTAAGTCATTTTTGGCATTTTTCACTCCTCCATTCGGCGATTTTGAAGCTTTTGAGAGAAGCCTACCACTTAGCATCTTGAGGTAAGTTTATTCTACCTATTCCTAGTTTAATACTTGTGTCCTAGGTAGATTAACACACTAAGATTAAGGTAAAATCATATGGTTAGAGCAAAACCTAGGGTTTTGGTAAAACTTAGATTTTTCCAATAAATTGGTTATGAAATGAAGTAGAAATCATATATTATTGATCCTTAGGTTACAAATAACAACTTCCTTCGAAAAATTTCGGAATCTGGGCACGTGGGCCCAAGGTCGGATTTTAGGAAACTCGTGTTTAAGGTTGGGAAATTGTGTTAATAGTTGGAATGTGATCTTGTGAGCTTGTACTGACTAGTTCTTACCCTATTTAACTAGTTTCGGATCGTTCGGCTCCAAATTGAGAGTTCGGGCTCGTTCTTGATATTGGAAGTGCACTTGGGTGCGAGGTGAGTCTCCTTTATAACCTTTTAAGAGGGAATTGCCCCCATAGGAGTAATAATTGTATAATTTGCCACTAAATTCGGGGGCTAAGTACGCACTAGGTGATGAGAGTCCGTGCGCAGCTACTATCATGCTAAATGTTCAGGTAGTTTAGGGCCCGTATCATGCTATATTTGCAAAATATTATATGCCTTCCTGCTAATGTGATCATTTAGGATATGTTAGAGAATTGGAAATGAACATAAATTAATATATGTATTGTTGAGCACTTGTATGAGTTGATTTGAATATAAATACGCCTTCTTGTATCTTTCTATTGATAATTGATATTTGTGGATCGGGCTGATCGCCTTTGTAGAAATAGATGCATCTATGGTTCGCGTCATTCGACCCTCTGGCAGTGCACATTTTCTTTTCTGTTGGATCAGGCCGTCGACCTCGGCATAATGTACGCATGATATTTATGTGAATTATTATTGGTGACTTTTCTGATTAATGGTTTGAATTCTAGATGATTAACTGTGATATTAAAATGACATGACTTATAAATCATTATTTCGACTGTTATTTGTGACCTTCATGCCTGGCATAATCTCTTATTATATTAATTGACCCTAGTAGGTATCAAGTCGACCTCTCGTAGCTACTTCTTTGAGATTAGACGAGATACTTATTGGGTATATATTGTTTATGTACTCATGCTACGCTTCTGTACTTAATTGTACAGACTCTGAGGCAGGTTCATCTGGCTATCAGACCGGTGCGCGTCCCTAATCGTAGTCCGAGACTTCCACGGTAAGCTGCTTCCCTTCTGTGCTGATCAGCAGCTTGATGGAGTCTTTTCTTACTTTTGACTGTCTATTCTGTTTCAGACAGTAGGATAGAGTTATTATTTTGTATATTCTACTAGTTGCCCACAACTTGTGACATCAGGTCTTGGCACACATATTAGTAGACTATTCTTTTGGGATTTGTATAATTATTTTGGTATATTACTTGTTTTGACCTTAATTTAAGAAATTGATGCAATGATTTGGTAAAAGTAAAATAAGAACTTATTTATATTTCTGCGTTGGCTTTCCCGACAATGGTGTTGGGTGCCATCATGACCTATTATGGAAAATAGATCGTGACAACATGGTATCAGAGAACTAGGTTCACGGAGGTCTCACATGTCATGGGCAAACCTAATAGAGTCATGCGGATCGATACAAAGACGTCTGTATTTATCTCCGAGAGGCTATAGGATGTTAGGAAACTACTTTTTAATCATTTCCTATCGTGCAGTGGATGGTACACTAAATTTCTCTCTTTTATTCTCTCACAGATGGTGAGGACATGCACGACAGACATTCCCAACCCAACAGGGGCTGTTCTCCCCATTTTTAGATGCCGAGGCAGAGGCCGGAGGAGGGCACCAGCCCGAGGTAGGGGATGAGGGCGTCCCAGAGCTGTTCCAGTAGCACCACCAGTAGATCCTGCGGGAGATCCTATTATTGAGGAGCTGGACGAGGTGCCCGCAGCTGAGCCCACCCCGACGGACTTTATGAAAGCACCGGGATTCCTGGAGGTCATGGGTCGTATGCTACGACTCATTGACACCATGACTCAGGCTGGTTTATTTCCAGCAGACCCGCTACATCACAGACAGGAGGGGGAGCACAAACCCCTACTGCTCAGGCTCATGGTCATGCAGTTGTAGTGTATCAAATTCCGGGTGCACTACCCGCGGATGGGGCTCAGCCAGTTGCTGTAGTGATACCCAAGCCTAGACCAGCTGCGGATGGTGACTCGCAGAAGCTGTTGGATAGATAAACTAGACTTCACCCTCCTGTCTTCAGGGGTGAGCGTCATAAGGATGCTTAGGACTTCATTGATAGGTGGAGGACAGACTACACAACATGAGGATATTGGAGTTGCATGGGGTTGACTTCACTACTTTTCAGCTAGAGGGCAGGGCCCGGAGATGGTAACAGTCTTATATTTTGGGCAGACCCACAGGTTCTCCTCCTATCACTTAGATTCAGTTCACACAGTTATTTCTGGACACGTATATTCCACTCTTTGAGAGGGAAGAGCTGCGGTATCAGTTTGAGCAGCTTGAGCAGGGTCAAATGTCCGTGACCGATTATAAGGCGAGGTTTTCTGAGCTATCCCGCCGTATATTGATGATACTTCCTACTGACATAGGGGGTGTGGAGGTTTGTTGCAGGGTTGCATTATGGCATCAGTGCCAACATGGCCCGAGAGATGGAGATGAGAACTCCTTATCAGTTAGTAGTGGAGATTACTCGGAGGATTAAGGGATACCATATGAGGGGTAGGGAGCAGATGCAGCAGGATAAGAGGGCTAGATTCTCTGAAGAGTTCAGAGGTGCCCCGGCTAGGGGCAGAGGTCAGTTTGGGAGGGGACAACCCAGCATGCCCCCATATTCAGCACCACTACCTGCTCGGGGTACTCCAACGCGTCCCTATTTCAGTGCTATACCAGAGATTTCTTACCGCCCACCAATTATTCAGGGTTCCTCCGGTGGGTATTCAGGTCCTCAGGGTTCTTATTTCAGTGCCATACCAGAGAGTTCATACCGTCTATCGGCTATTCAGGTTTCTTCCAAAGGGTCTACAGGCCGTCAAGGTCAGCCATCATGGTAGCAGGTCACCGCACCGCGGGGTTGTTTCAAGTGCGAAGACCTTGGTCATATGAGGAGATACTACCAAAGCTTCGGGGAAATGCAGTATAGCAGGGTCAACAACCCATGATTTCAGCACCGGCAACCTCTCCACCTAGAGGTGGATGGCAGACTGGTAGGGGCCATCCTAGAGGTGGAGGCCAGGCAAGGAGAGGTCAGTCAGCTACTAATCAGTCAGGTGGAGGCCAGCTAACCGGTGCTCCAGCCAGATTCTATGCCCTTTCGTCTAGGCCAGATGCATTGGTTTCAGATACCGTCATCACAGGTATTACTTCCATCTGCGGTAGAGATGCTTCGGTATTATTTGATCCAGGGTCGACCTATTCGTATGTGTCATCTTTGTTTGCTCATTTTCTGGTTATTGCTCCTGAGCCCTTGGTCACTCCTGTTCATGTGTCCACTCTTGTGGGCGATCTGTGATTTCTAGACTACAGCATATCTCCTGTTACTTGATATGATCGATTTTGAGATCATCCTGGGTATGGATTGGTTATCTTCATATCATGCCGTCCTAGATTGCCATGCAAAGATTGTTACTTTAGCGATGCCAGGTTTGCTAGGGTTGGAGTGGAAGGGTTCCACAGTTGATACATCTAGCCGGGTTATCTCTTTTCTAAAGGCTCGGCAAATGGTCGAGAAGGGGTGTTTGGCGTATTTGGCTTATGTTTGGGACACCACCGCAGAGTCCCTGATGATTGATTCAGTTCCAGTAGTTCGGGAGTTCGCCGGTGTGTTTCCTTCTGATCTTCCTGACATGACATCGGATTGTGATATTGATTTCTGTATTGATTTTTCTCCAGGCACCCAGCCTATATCTATCCCACCTTACTTTATGGCTCTGAAGGAGAAACTTAAGGAGTTGTTAGCAAAGGGGTTTGTTAGACCCAGTGTATCGCCTTGTGGTGCACCGGTGTTATTCGTGAAGAAGAAGGATGGGACTATGCGGATGTGCATTGACTACCGCCATTTGAACAAGGATACCATCAAGAATAAGTACCCGTTGCCGCGCATTGATGATTTGTTTGACCAGTTGCAGGGTGCTAGGGTGTTCTCTAAGATCGACTTAAGGTCAAGGTACAATCAGTTGAAGATCCGGAACTCGGATGTTCCGAAGATCGCATTTCGGATGAGGTATGGCCATTATGAGTTTCTGGTGATATCCTTTGGCTTGACTAATGCCCCATAAACATTTATGGACTTGATGAACAGAGTGTTCAGGACTTATATTGATTCCTTTGTCATCATCTTCATTCACGACATCTTGATATACTCCCGTAGCCTGGGGAAGAACGAGCAGCATTTGAGGGTAGTGCTTCAGACTATGCGAGAGCAAAAACTATATGCTAAATTCTCCAAGTGTGAGTTCTGGCTAGAGTCAGTAGCATTTTTGGGGCATATTGTGTCAGGAGAGGGTATTAAGGTGGACCCCAAGAAGATTGAGGCAGTTCAGAGTTGGCCACATCCTACTTCAGTGGCCGAGATCATGAGCTTCCTGGGGTTAGCATGCTATTACAGGTGATTCGTGAAGGGCTTTTCATCTATTGCATCACCTCTGAATAGATTTACCCAGAAGGGTGCTCCTTTTAATTGGTCTGATGATTGTGAGGCGAGCTTTCAGAAGCTTAAGACAACCTTGACTACAACACCAGTTCTTGTGTTGCCTTCCGGTTCAGGGATGTATACGGTATATTGTGATGCTTCACGCGTTGTATTGAGGTGTGTATTGATGTAGGAGGGGTGAGTTATTGCCTATGCTTTGTGCCAGATGAAGATTCGTGAGAAGAATTATCTTGTGCATGATTTAGAGATGGCCGCGATTGTTCATGCTCTCAAGATATGGAGGAATTATCTGTATGGAGTGTCATGTGAGGTTTATACTGATCGTCGCAGCTTACAACATTTGTTCAAGCAGAGGGATCTCAATTTGAGGCAGCGTAGGTGGCTTGATTTAATGAAGGATTACGACATCACCATTTTTTATCATCCGGGCAAGGCAAATATGGTCACGGATGCCTTAAGCAGGAATGCAAAGAGTATGGGTAGCTTGGCATTCATTCCAGCAGCGGAAATGCCACTAGCTTTGGACATTCAGTCCTTGGCTAACATACTTGTGAGGCTGGATATTTCGGAGCCCAGCTGAGTCCTTGCGTGTGTGGTTGCTCAGTCTTCGTTATTGGGACAAATCAAGGCCCGATAGTTCGATGATCCCCACTTGGCGGTTCTTAGATGTCGACGCCCCCCTTTTTCCCCCTTCTTTAAAAAGAAAGAAATCGGGTTTACGACATTATGGACAAAACAACTCTTATTCCCTTTTGAGGTATTGGGTTATGGAATTTGAAGAGTCGCCACCTAATGATTATAGTGAATTAGGACACTTTAAAGAGAAAAAGCGATTTTGAAAGAAAACCAGAGTTCGGGTAAGGGCTTGAGATTATCTCGAGGGGAAGGTGTTAGGCACCCCTCAAGATCCACTAGTGTGGTTCCCGGCCATGCTTTAATTGTTACTTTAAAAGGAAGTGAGAGAAAACAAGTAAAAACTTTGCACATAAGAATCACGAATAAGTTTCAAGTTTTGAAATGGGTAAAGAAGACAGAAAGAGAGTGTTTTTAGAAAATAAAGGAATTAATTTGAAAAAACAGAATTAAAGAAGACACTGCAAATGAAAGGAAAAGAAAAGGGGAAGACACTGCAAATGAAAGGAAAAGAAAAGGGGGGTCCTAGGTTTATACAAAATATGGATCACATCAATGTAATACCCAACAATCACTCCTCAAAAGAGGGGTCGCACGAGATATTAGCGCACCAGTCATCATATCCATATTCTACCCTTCCCGCCCCATAAAGGTTATTTAAACGTGTGGATTGGTCACGAGTGCTTATTGCGTGCTATTACCCGTCCCGTCCTATAAGTCCTAGAGGGTATTTAGGACCACTATTCCTAAAGGCAAGGACTAGGCTGAACCCTTAGGTTTAAATGTTAAAATACTAGACGACATACATAACAAATAGGACTTCACGTAAAGGAATCATACAAAAAGCAAATAAAAGGCTCAAGAAACCCTCCATAGATAGCATATGATTAGCACGTATCAATCACATTTAAGGTCTAAAATGAGAGTTTTAAAACAGGAATATTGAAGATAGGTTTTGGCAGAAAGCAGAAAATTTGATCGAAATTTCAGAATTGTAAAAGAAATGGCGGTAAGTATATGGAAATTTAGGAATTAGTAAAGAACACTTTAAGACAAGCTTTGAAAATATATAGTAGAAGTGTTAAAGATGCAGTACTCTATAAGTAAAAAAAATAGCACGATTTTGGCCAGGAGAGGTTACCTAGTAGAAAACATAACAGAACAGATGCAAGATTATGGGATTATCTAAAAATAGGACAAAAGTTTAGTAGGAAAACAAAACGGACTTCAGAGAGGCGAAAATGAGAAACAAGTTCGGACAGTTAAAAGAGGTTGGATAGTCTAAAATAGGTGAAAACATGATTAATCGATTTATTAGGTCCTAAAGCTCACCTAGGCATTATATACATTGCCTGATTGCAAAAGGGAAGTGAACATGCATAATTGATTTCCAGTTTTCAAGAGAAACTGTTAGCCAGACTTATGTTGTTAAATTAAACAAAACTAGTGGGCGTTCAAACAATTGCAACTCAGATGGAATAAAATCATAAGTACATGATATCTAATGCACATAAAGGTCCTAAAACATGATATCTAAATGCTAGTGAGGATGCAACAACATTCTTTATAACAATAGTTCGTTGGTTATTAACTAATTGTGATTACGATGTGAGTATAATAACAAACTGAAAGTAAAAGAGCCAAAAACATGATTTCTAATCGTGTGAGGTGCATGTCCTATGCAGGATGTATATTGCACAAACAAATAAAGCCCTACAAGCATGTTTTCTACCCGTAACCCTTAAACTAAGCATGCATAGTCCCCCCATTTCACTATAAACCCCAATCATTCATTACAAATTATTATAAAGCAAGATAATTAAATTACAGTAGTGAAAAAATAAGAAGTTATTCTATAGGGAGCCTTCAACCAGGCCCGAAATCTC
>MU671505.1:45894-82246 GCA_026770625.1 Nicotiana glauca | reverse complement strand
TTTAATTGGAAAAACTCTTTTTATGTTTATATCCCTTTCGCCGGGGTGTGAGCGCCGTAAAAAAGAGGTGTGACAAAATGTATTCATAAGTTCATTCTAGAAGACACAACATGTCAATTAACTCACAAGATTCTTAATTTTTTTCTTCTGGCAAGCAAATACAACTTGTTCTTGTTCTTTAATTAATACAAAATACTATATAAATTATTTTTAATATTTCAAAATATTGTGTTTGTGGGTTGCCTTCATATTAAAAAATTAATGAAATTATAATCATGTCTAGTGTAAAATAAATTTTTATAAGGGTAAAAAATAAATAATATCTTACTAAGAGGTTTTTTTAAAATATAATATAATTCTTTGATAATTTTTCCAGTAATATGGGAGTTATTGATGATCCATAAGTTCTTCTAACATAACTACATATATATTACAAATGCACCAGATTATGGCACTTGATAAGAAATGGATGGAACTTGTCCATGACCGACTTGGTAATGCTTACAAGCTTGGGGTGAACAACTTTTTGGATTTTGCTTTTACACGATTAAGTGAAGCTTGTGTGTAATACGCCGTCCTTGTATAAAATATTGTAACACATCTTGGGGAACAAGTGAGATGGTTAAGGCACATTTGATAGTACATGGAATAATTCAAAATTATACTTTTTGGTATCATCACGGGAAAAAGTTAGGTGAGCCACAATCAACTCCAGAAGATGTAGAAGATGATGACATTAAAGAAGCTGATGGTGAGGATGAAATACATGGGATCCTAAGAGATTTATACCCTAATTTTGATGCAGACAATACTAACACTGATGGTGATGATTTTCTTGAGGAGGAACCAAATCTTGAAGCAAAAAAATTCTATAGGCTTTTTAAGGATTTTGAGCAACTATTGTACCAAAATTCAAAGTTTCTAAACTTTCTACTATGGTTAAATTGCTTCATATCAAAAGTATTGGGCATTGGAGTCATTAGTCATTTACAATGTTATTGAAGATTTTGAAGGAAGATCTATTACCTGACGAATCAAACTTTCCAGATTCATATTACGAGGCAAAGAAGATAATTCGTGATCTTGGACTTTCTTATAGGACGATTGATGCGTGTAAGAATAATTATATGTTATATTTGTCACGACCCGAATTTTTCACCATCGGGAGTCGTGATGGCGCCTACTAATAGGAGCTAGGCAAGTCAATTAATTTAATACTTCTCTTAACAACATCAACAATATAAAGAAAAGTGAGACAAGTACTGTAAAAGCGGAAGTCTCAAAACAAAAACAACTGAAACCAAGTGTGGAAGTTCAAATTTATCTCTACCCAGACCTGGTGTCACAAACTCACGAACTTCTACAAAATGCTAAATACAAAGTCTGAAAAAAATACAGTACTATCTGATCTGATACAAAGGAAATCAAATGAAAAAAACAAAGATAAGAGAGACTACGGGCCATGCGGACGTCAGCAAGGCTACCTCAAAAATCCCTGGACTGAAATCAGCTCCCACTGCTCCTACTGCTGTCCAAAAGCTCCTGCTCCAGTACTGTGATCTATGCAAAAAGATGCACAGAGTGTAGCATCAGCACAATCGACCCCATATGCTGGTAAGTGTCTGGCCTAACCCCGGCGAAGTAGTGACAAGGCTAGACCAGACTACCAAATAAACCTGTGCAGATATATATACAAGTACAACAAAATAACAGTGGAAAGTAAGCAATTAAAACTGGGAGGGGAACATGCTTATGGGGTAGCAGATAAAACGGAATATCGGGAATAAGAAAAGAAACTACATCTGATTTCTTCTAACACAAAATAAGGGAAAACAAACCACTTCGCTTGTTTCAATTTCCTCTCGTTGCAGGCGTGCAACTCGATCCCATTTCTCATAATATAATGTGGTAGGCGTACCACTCGATCCCATTTCATAACATCACGTGGTAGGCATACCACTCGATCCAATTTTATAACATCACATGGTAGGCGTACCACTCGATCTCATTTCATAACATCACGTGGTAGGCGTACCACTCAATCCCATTTCATAACATCACATGGTAGGCATACCACTCGATCCCATTTCATAACATCACGTGGTAGGCGTACCACTGGATCGCATTTCATAATATCACGTGGTAGGCATACCACTCGCTCCCATTTCATAACATCATGTGGTAGGCATACCACTCGCTCCCATTTCATAATATCACATGTTAGGCATACCACTCACTCCCATTTCATAATATTTCATGGTCGGCGTGCCACACGATCCTATTTCTTTCAACACAATACACAAAATAATCCCGGCAAGGGAGAAAGATGTTATAATATACTATCCCAGCAAGGGATATCCTGCTATAAACAAACATATTCAATGTATACTTAAAACAATTAAATCAATACTCAGTATCAACAATTACTGGCTCAGTGTTAAAGATTCCGAACCAAGTCCTCATAAACAACAATCAAGTATTTGATAATTTAGCAATTCAGGACTCACGGTCATGCTCGACACCAGTGTATAGATACTCGTCACCATGCCTATACACCATACTCGACAAATAGCAATTAGCAAATAAGATTCTACTCCTATTCCCTCAAGCCAAAGTTAGACCAAACACTTACCTCGAATGCTCCAAACTTAACTCAAGCCTCTAGTATAGCTTTACCCCTTGAATTCGGCTCCAACTCAATCAAATCTATGAAATAATGACTTTACAATATTAATAATAGTTTAACAAACTAAACCCAATGCCTAAAATGAATTTCTAAGCTTTCTTCCCAAAATTCCAAAAATCGACCTTGGGCCCGCTTGGTCAAAACACGAGGTTCAAACCAATTCCATGTTACCTATGCCCTACGAGCCCGGATACACAATTTGTTTTCAAATTCGACCCCAAAACGAGGTCTAAATCGAAGAAAATAGAAAAGCCCTAACTCTACCTATTTCCCCAAATTTCAACCCTAGATTACATGTTTTAGGCCTAGGATTTCAATGGATGATGACAGAAAATGAAGAAAACGAGCTAAATAATACTTACCCAAGAATATTTGGCAAAGAAGTGCTCTAAAAATTGCCTAGGGGCTGTGGAGAAGAAGAGCTCCTGTGTTTTGTGGGATTTTTCCCGTCATTGTTCTATTTTTGGTATTTAAAATCACTGGGCGAAATTTCCCTATGCGATCGCGGAAGAGGGATTGTGATCGCATAGGGTAAGGCTAGATGTGGACTGCGATCGTGGAGGCGAGGTTGCGATCGCACAGAAGAAAAGGTAAGGGCTGGGTTTTAATAAAATGCGATCGCATAGGGTATAATGCGATCACATAGAAGAACAGGATGAAGTTGGTTTTTATGCTATGCGATCGCGGAGAGGAGAGTGCGATCGCATAGAAGGTTTCTGGGCACAGACAACAACTAATTTTTTTCAACTTTTCCTAAGTTCAAACCCTCCCGAACCACCTCCGAATCACTCCCGAGCCCTCGAGGCTCCTAACCAAACACTCACACTAAGTCAACAATATCCTACGAACTTAACCATGCGATTAAATTGCTAAAATAACATCAGAAACAAGGAATCAAACCTCAAAATCATCACTTTTGCATCAAACTTCATATACTTTCAAACTTAGAGGTTTAGGTCCGAAACACGTCAAATGATGTCCGATTTCAACCAAATTTCACAGGAAGTGCTTAAACCACATATAAGACCTGTACCGGGCCCCAGAACCAAAATACGGGCCTGATACCAACGCTTTCTAATCCATTTTTATTTCAAATTTCCAAATAAATTTCGAAAAAATAATTTCTTTTGAAAATTCATTTCTCGGGCTGGGGACCTCAAATTTCAATTCTGGGCATACGCACGAGTCCCAAATTTTCCTACGGACCCTCCGGGACCGTCCAATCACGAGTCCAGGTCCGTTTACCCAAAATGTTGACCCAAGTCAACTTTAATCATTTTAAAGCCACATTTTAAAATTTTTTACAGAATTTAACATATAAGCTTTTCGGCTACACGCCCGGATTGTGCACGCAAATAGAGTTAAGTAAAAATAAGATTTTCAAGGCCTCGGAAGCACGGAATGAAAAAGGAAATAGGGGATGACCCTTTGGGTCGTCTCATTCTTCACCTATAAAATAGGCTAGGCACAGGTTGCCATGATGCTTATGAGCGATTATTCCACAATGTTATTGTGATGGTAGGGTGGTTGCCCACGCATAGGGGCAGTGAATGAATTGAAGGGAGGTTTACTCAGTGTGTAATCAAAGGGATTCAGTATTTTATTCCCGATAGGGGAAAAGGCAGTCGGACTAAGAATAGTCGGGTGTGGGCTGGTGGAAGGAATGAGGCTTGGTATTTGCAAGCGTGGTTGACCTTTCTTTTATAAGTGGGTGTCGTGGTCCTGATTGAACGTACTAAGTTTTTCGGTGTTGTAATCTGCTACAATCCGCCTTTATGGCAGGATATTGTGAAATAATATTGGAGGTACAACTGTCAGATATCGCATGATGCGGTGGTTCAAGATCGAATTAGAATTTCTAATATTGACGGCTCGATAAAGATGACATTTGGAAAGGTTTAAAGTTAGCAGCAATGGTGGATTCAAGTGCCACGAAGATAGATTTTATTTAAGGCAACAATTGAGCAGCAAAGTATGAGGAAGGGCATGTGAGAAGTGCGAGGCGGTGTTTAAAATTTCTAGAAGGCCAAGTATGAGGAGCAAGGTCGAGTGACCGATTAAGGAGATGAGTTCCGTCAAAGTGGGAGAGTGGCGGGTGTGCATATGGGCTTGGTAGTAGGAAGACTACGCGCCTTAAAGAGAGTTTGGATCGAATTGGGGATTTTAATAATTGATGATTGAAGCCTGCGGGTATGATGTGAAGTATGGGCTATTATGCGGCAGAAGATTGATATGGCGAAAAGGAGCTGCTTGAAATGGAGGAGGGTGCAGCATAACCCTGAATTGGGAAGGATGTTTCCGCATATTTAATTGGTGTCTGCGAGGGGCTAATGAACTTGTGCAACTGGATGATGAGCTCGGACTCAGGTCATAGTGAATGTACCCTGTGCAGCAGCGTAGGAAGATGTCGGGAGGTGATTCCCCTAGGTGGGTTATTCCCGGTGAGCAGATTAGCGGTCGCGTGGTTGGCGAAGCTTCTGCAAGGAATTATATTGGTTGTTCAACAAAGAGATCGGTCGTGCGAATGTGGTTAATGATTCAGAATATGAAAGACAGGGATTTATAGGAAGACTCCGAGAAATTTTGATAACTTATGGCGCGAGGTTACATCAATAAGAGGTAAAAAGGTAGGACGAACTCAAGAATGGTGGAATGATGGCTTCGAGCTAAGTGGAAGAGTCCCACCGCTTATGATTGGGCTGTATGATTAACTACTTGCGTGATTTCTGGTTATTAGCAGATTGATGGGTTAATTCAGCTACAAGAAAAGACCGTAGGTGGTAATTCGAGCAAATGAATTGTTGGAGGCATGCGATGGTTAGCCTTATGGGCTCATGTTCGAACTTGGAAAGAGGTTCAGGATTGATGCCTTGTAGGGATACAGGTTGCAGAGAAAGCGATTTCGTCGGGTACTTCGCCGAGAGGGTATTCGTGTGTTATAAGATTTATGGAGTGAATTATATTCGGGACCAAGTCAGAGCGGGTGGCTCTCAACAACGGTCCTAGTGGATTCAAGGGGTAAAGTGTTGTGCCTAATAATTTCGAGCCTATAGGGCAGTTGAGAATCAATCTTGGAAAACAACTTATGAAGAAAGGCATAGAATGTTCTATGGTGTTTGAATTGCGGTGTAGCATTTGAGAAACATGAAATGGTTTATGGAATTTGAGACTGCGTGGTCTCACGATTTAAGGTCACTCGGGGTGAGTGCGGTTGGAATAAGTTAGGTGTTGAAGGGTGTTATTATTATTTCTAAGGCAATCAAGGATAAAGTGGAAGGAAGCAGATTGATTAGCCATAGTTGAACTGGCATATTGGTGTCAGTAATCAGTGCGTTCAGCGTGATCAAGTCATGCATGTGATTTGCGACGGTGCGTGTGAGGCTTGTCGGCCTCAGTGATTGATGTTATTCAAAATCATTCTTCTGTTATGGCCTGTTATGAGTAGGCGGATCTCGGCAAGGTTATGGTGGCATGAACCACTACTTAGAGATTGGCATATTCGATGGTTATGAAAATTCGCCTGTATGTTGTTATAGTTCTCCTGAAGTGGGTTAAATGAAAATTTTTATATGATGAAGTGTTAGTCTATCATTTGTTCCAAAGTTGTGATGGAAATCGTGTATATCGTATGTTGACACGTTGAGTGCAGTGAGTAGCATGGAAATACAAAGTGAGGATCAAGGTTGCAGTTCAATGTGGACCAGGATGTCACGGGCTCGGATGAGCAAGGAAAGGGTTGAATGATTAAAGTAAGTTGGTAGGGTATTCAGCGTCCCCTGGGAACGATGTGTTGTGAAAGAGGCTTTGCATCCTGGTTAAAGATTCTTGATCGCTTTTCAACGTTAGTGCATCTGGTGATTTAGATGTGCGGACCCGTTATTTATTTTGGGAGATTGTGGGAACGTGTTCCACGGGAAGATTGTACCAGTGTGGCATGTAGCCACTTGTTTGACTAAAGATTTGAATCAAGTATGAGGAATTTGGGTAATATCATTGACCTTGAAAATTTATGCTGGAGGATACCTTGTTTATTGGGTTATGAACCGAGGAGGTTTGCTCCGGCTATGACGGTTGTTCTCGTGTGTTATGAGAAGAAGGAAATATTAGTATGGACCTTTGAAAGGTCATTGGCTTAATTTGATTTGTTCAGGATCGATTTGAGATTGGTGGATGGATTTAAATGTGAATTTGGGCTATATGGTAGGCCAATTGTATTCATTTCAGCAATGCGCTCCTTATGGAGTCGTCAGGGTGTCATCTCGTTGTCAGATATTTCATAAAGTGATACATTGCACCGTGTGAGTTTTAAGACGGCTTGAGAAATTGTGTATGTGTTGAGGTTCCGCGTTACGATGATGTTAGGTGAGCATGATGGCTCTTGAGATTTAGATTTTGTATTGCACCTCAGTTGTGCTTGAGTTTTGTATACTATAGCGCTATGTGCTTTCTCAGGGATGGTATTATGCACTTAGTGTGCTTACGATTGAAATTTGATATTTTTATTTCAACGAGAAGATTTAGCTCGAAGTGCAATCTCCTTATGTGAGATCTATGTGTGGATCGGGTGGCACGCCGCCATTGGTATGTTATTTGGATCGGGTTGCGCGCCGCAACAGTATGATGTCGAGTCTAGTTTTCTACATGTTATTTATTTGTGTGTTTCTCTTCTTATCTTTTAAAGAAAGTTCGTACTAGTGCGGGGGTTAGGTAATTCCTTCCAGAGTTCGATTTCCATTTGTGCTATGTTCGGATTGGTGGCTTATTGGCACATTGTGGAGTCATATGAGACTTGTGATCCCATTCAGAGTGGCTTATTGCCTGAGCAGTCGTACTGGGTGAGACGAGATTATGGGATTTAAGATCAGTGTAACCTAATTATATGAAGTATATTAAGGAGCGAAGATCGTTATTTGGCTCAGAATGTGGTAATGTTTCTTGTCAGAAGTATAGGCTCGATGTTTGGTTGACTCGACAATTGGTTATGAATTTCGGCACCGCTCTTCCGTCGTGTCGGTGTTGTAAAGGTTAGAGAAAGACCCATGTAGGTCATGAGATGCAATGGGAGCATCAGATCCGTGGAATTTCGATTAATTCAAACAGAAATGTATTGTGTTCCTATGAGTAAAGTGATGCAAAGTGTGAATTCAGCAGAGTTATGTAGTCATGTTGGAGTATAGCGTATAGTGATTGATACGGTGATCGTATGTTGGAAACAGACCTGGCATAGAATTCTGGATGTTGGAATTGGGCTCTAAGGCTTAATTGCTTGAATAAAAGGGAGTATCTTCAGAACTTATTGAGCTAATGTGCTCAACTAAGTTGTGGTAGCACGGGAAGGTGCACGAGGTGCTAAGCAGTGATTTCAGGCTACCTCGGTATAGTTCTCAGACGTTCGAGGATGAATGTATGTTTAAGTGGGAGAGAATGTAACGACCCGACTGGTCGTTTTGAGCCCTAGCGCGTCGTTCAGCAGTCTGAGGCCATGAGCAGCTTCATTTCAGGTATTGTGACTTGTTCGCATGGTCGGAATTTAAATTCGGGAAGATTGGAGTTAAATTTAAATGAAAATTCTCATTTGAGAAGCTTAAAGTTGAAAGAATGAACTAGGATTGAAACTTTGAGTAAACGGTCTCGAAATCGGGATCTGAAGGTTATCTTTAGCCAAATGGCTTGAAAATGACATATGGACCTCCGAATTCACTTCCGATCGCGCTCCCAACTCCAAAATCACTATACTAAGCAATTCCCAATTTTGAGAAGTTTGACCGGAAGTGGACTTTTTGATATCTGGGTCGGAATCCGATTCTGGAAGTTGGAGTAGGTCCGTAATGTCAAATATGACTTGTGTGCAAAATTTGAAGTCAATCGGATGCGATTTGATAGGCTTCGGCATCGGAAATAGAAGTTGAAAACTTCAAAGTTCATAAAGCTTGGATTGGAGGTCGATTCATGGTTTTGGCGTTGTTTGATGTGATTTGAGGCTCGAGCAAGTCCGTAATGTGTTTTGGGACTGGTTGGTATAATTGATTGGGGTCTCGGGGGGCCTCGGGTGGATTCCGGATGGCTAACGAATCGAAATTGGCAATTGTTGCATAGCTGCAGGGTCTGGTTGCTGGCATTTCTGCTTCTGCAGAAATGGGATCACAGAAGCGGCCCCGCAGAAGCGAGGAAGGGGCCGCAGAAGCGGCTGCAAGTGATGGGAGCTGGGACCGTAGATGCGGTCGTTTAGCCGCAGATGCGGGACCCCACCTGCAGAAGTTGGAGCGCAGAAGTGGAAGGGGAAGGCCTGGTGAAGACCGCAGATGCGGTATTGGGGCCGCACCTGTGGAACCGCAGAAGCGGTCTGGGAGCCGCAGGTGCGAAAAGTGGCTGTGGCAGAATGTTTAAAAATTCGATTTTGGGTCATTTCTCATCATATTTTCTTGGCTTGGGGGCGATTTTGAAGAGCTTCAAGAAGAGGTTTTTGTCATCAATGATAAGGAATGTTATCCCTACCTATTATGAGTTAAATACATCAATTATGTATGGATTTTACCATGAAAACTGTGGAAAAAATTGGGACTTTTGGAAGGAAACCTAGAAATTTAATTCTTGGAATTTAGCCACGTATATGAGCATGGAATTAGGAGTAAATTATATATTTGAGTTCCTAAGGTCATGGGTAACCTTTATCATCGAAAAATTTCGGATTCCGGGCATGTGGGCCCAAGGGCATTTTGGTCATTTCACCAAACGGAGTTGGGAAATTGTATAATTCAAATTGTTAGGAAGTATTTGAGTATATTCTCATTAGGTTGCCGTTATTTGTCTAGTTTTGGAGCTCTGCGCATTGGTTCAAGTCTTCAGAGGAATGTAGAATGCCGATTATGGATCTTCGGAGCGAGGTGAGTCTCCTTTCTACTCTTGTGAGGGGGAATTTACCCCATAGGTGAAGTGAATGATTATTTTCTCCTATTTGTGGGGTCTACGTACGCACGAGGTGACAAGAGTCCGTGCGTACCTACTATTATGCTATTGTCCGGCTAGTTAGGACCCATCAGCGTGTTATACTTGAATTAATTATGAACCCATCGATGACTTGGACTGTTTAAATCACCCTTGATTAGTAAACGAATTTAAAAAGAGACTAAATATCATTTCCTAAATCGTTAAGCAGAGAATTGGTTTGTTTGGATAATTATTCCCTGATAAAATTCTAATTGACTATCTGAGCATGTATCTTATGTGTACCTGCGTCGCATGGATAATACGCGAGCAAGGTGATTGTTTATTTCATGTCGACCGCGTCGCATGGATGATTCGCAAGCGGGGTAATATATCACATTTAAATTAATAAATGTATTTCTAAAAAGACTTAAGCTTCATTTTCTCAAATTACTAAAGAGGATTGGCCTTTCTTGG
The DNA here is from genome assembly GCA_026770625.1 of Nicotiana glauca. Lineage (NCBI taxonomy): Eukaryota > Viridiplantae > Streptophyta > Magnoliopsida > Solanales > Solanaceae > Nicotiana > Nicotiana glauca. Next base: position 72,159 of record MU671505.1, on the reverse strand, counting down.
ATGATTGCTCCCTGTTGACTTCTTGACTGATTGTCTGTCTGTGTGTGTTTATTTTGGAATGGGCCGAACGCCTTGGCAGATTAATAGATGCATCTATAGGTGCGCCGTCGACCCTTGGCAAGTGCACATTTATTTCTATTGGATCGGGCCATCGCCTCGGTATGATTTGCGCATGCTTGTATTGCTGCATGGACTCATTTAAGTCGTTACATGCCTCACTCTAGCTTGAGATCATCTTGTTAATAATGAAAAGAAATCTTGGAAAATTTCCTATGAAATAATTACGTGTTTACTTGTTTCCTCTATCTGGATAAAAATCATATTAGAAAATAAGTCCACTATTTGATATGTACATTGAGAATAAATAACCGTTGGACCATTAGAGTGTGTCAAAGTTGACCATCTCTTCTCTACCCCTTCGGGATTAGACGGGACACTCACTGAGTACATGTTGATTACGTACTCATACTACACTTCTGTGCATTTTGTTGCACAGTTATATATACCTCTAGCAGCCTATTGGGCATAGCAGCATGGATGACGCTGGGACTAGGTGAACCGCATCATTGAGGCGACCGTAGTTGGAGTAGTTCCTTCCAATGTACTGTATTTACTTTCCGTCCACTGTGTTCCGGACGGATGTTGTATTTTATTTCTCTTATCAGTAGTCGCTCATGTACTTGTGACACCGTATTTCTGGGATGGTTTACAACGGGTTGTACTAATTGTTATTATTTAAATTTGAATTCTAGTAGAGAACTTTTACTTATAAAAATGGAAGGAAAAACCTTAGATTTTCCAAAGTATAAAAAGAGCAATTAATTGATAAGTTATTTGGCTGGCCTGACAGAGGTGTCCGGCGCCACCATGACCCTTAGTGGATTTTGAGTCAATTCCCTCAAGCCAATGTTACACCAAACAATTACCTCGAATGCTCCAAACTCAACTCAAGCCTCTAGTATAGCTTTACCCCTCGAATTCGGCTCCAACTCAGTCAAATCTATGAAATAATGATTTTATAATATTAATAATAGCTAAACAAACTAAACCCAATGCCTAAATATGAATTTCTAAGCTTTCTTTCCAAAATTCCAAAAATCGACCCCAGGCTCGCTTGGTTAAAACACAAGGTTCGAACCAATTCCATGTTACTCGTTCCCCCACGAGCCCGGATATACAATTTGTTTTCAAATTCGACCCCAAAACGAGGTCTAAATTGAAGAAAAAAAGAAAAGCCCTAACTCTACCCATTTCCCCCAATTTCAACCCTAGATTACATGTTTTAGGCCTAGGATTTCAATAGATAATGATAGAAAATGAAGAAAACGAGTTAGACAGTACTTACCCAAGAATATTTGGTGTAGAAGTGCTCTAAAAATCGCCTAGGGGCTGTGGAGAGGAAGAGATCGTGTATTTTGTGGATTTTTCCCGTCACTGTTCTATTTTTGGTATTTAAAGTCACTGGGCGAAATTGCCCTATGCGATCGTAGAAGAGGGATTGCGATCGCATAAGGTAAGGCTGGCTGTGCACTGCGATAGCGGAGGCGAGGTTGCGATCGCATAGAAGAAAAGGTAAGGGCTCGGGACCTCTAATTTCAATTCCGGACATACGCCCGAGTCCCATATTTTTCTACGGACCCTCCGGGACCATCCAATCACGGGTCCGGGTCCGTTTACCCAAAATATTGACCCAAGTCAATTTTAATCATTTTAAAGCTACATTTTGAAATTTTTTACAGAATTTAACATATAAGCTTTCCGGCTACGCGTCCAGACTGTGCACTTAAATCGAGGCAAGTAAAAATGAGTTTTTCAAGGCCTCGAAAGAATGGAATAAAAGAGGAAACGGGTGATGACCCTTTGGGTCATCACAATATTGGAAGGATGAAAAGTTTCTTTAATCTTGCAAAGTTTGTGGAGCATCTAGATGGAAAGAGGATAAGCATAGTGGAGAAACTAAATTTAACAGTGGGAAAAAGATAGCGCAAAAGATTTTAGGTTATTTTCCCTTAAAGACAAGACTCCAAAGGTTGTTTATGTCCTCAAAGATATCATCTTTAATGACATGGCATCATGACAAAAGAGTTGATGATGGAATAATGAGGCACCTGGTTGACTTAATGGCATGGAAAAAGTTTGATGAACTTCACCAATCTTTCGCCGATGAACCTCGTAATGTTCGACTTGGACTTGCTAGTGATGGTTTTCAACCATTTGGAAGTTCTAGAACTCCGTATAGAATTTGGCATGTTGTACTTATTCCTTATAATTTACCACCTTAGCTATGTATGAAGCACGAGAATTTTATTTTGTCAATGCTTATTCCCGGTCCTGAAAGTCTAGGAGACGCAATTGATGTTTATCTTCAGCCTTTGATGGATGAATTAAAGAAATTATGGGAAATTGGAGTGGAGACCTTTGATGCGTCAACTAAATAGAACTTTATGTTGCATGCAGCTTTATTATGGACCAATAATGACTTTCCGGCTTATGCAAACTTATCTGGATGGAGTACAAAAGAAAAATTAGCTTGCTCATGTTGCAATAAAGAAACATCATCAATTAGGTTAGAAAATGGTAAAAAGCAGTGTTATATGGGTCATAGGCGCTTTCTTCCTCTTAATCACAAATGGAGGAATAATAAAGAGTCATTTGATGGCACTAAGGAGCGAAGACTACCACCCAAAATTTTATATGGTGAGAATATACTTGATCAAGTGGTTGATTTAGATGGTTTACCACTAACAAAGGATCCAAAGAAAAAGATTAAAACTTTTCTTTATGATCATAAACTCCGCTGATCTACTCCCATGGCAAAGCTTACGTTCGCTCTGAGAATATCACATGAGAGTAGGGGTGATAATTGGAATAAGAAGAGTATTTTCTTTGATCTTCGCTATTGGAAAACTTTATTGTTGCGACATAATTTATATGTGATGCATATTGAGAAAAATATATGTGACAATATTTTAGGGACAATCTTAAATATCAAAGGAAACACCAAAGATACCATAAAAGCTTGATTGGATTTGCAAGCAATGAACATAAGGAAAGAATTGCATCCAATTAAAACTGGGGATAAATATGATCTACGAACAGCATGTTACATGTTATCTCCAGAAGATAAGAATAAATTTTTCAGCTTCCTAAAGAACTTAAAAGTCCCAGATGGATATTCATCAAATATATCTCAGTGTGTCAACACTAAAGATCGCAAAATTTCAGGCCTAAAAAGTCATGATTGCCATGTTCTTCTACAATATTTACTTCCACTTGCCATACGTGGTATGCTTTTCAAATTTGTATGTGAACCTCTTATTGAGTTTCTTTATTTTTCAACTTGCTTGGAGAAAAATGTTTAAGAATGGATGAGTTAGAACAGATAGCAGCTCAAATTCCTATAACTCTATGCAAGTTAGAAAAGGTATTCCCTCCTTCATTTTTGATGTAATAGTGCACTTGCCGATTCATTTAGCTAATGAAGCTATGATTGCTGCACCTATTCAATATCGATGGATGTATCCAGTGGAGCGATGGCTATACTTTTTGAAATCTTTAGTTGGTTATAGGGCTTGCCCAGAAGGTTCTATCGCGGAGGGATATTTGGCAACTGAATGTTTGACTCTATGCTCAAGATATTTGCATACAATGGAAGCAAAGTTTAATTGCCTTGAGCGGAATTATGATGGTGATGTTATTGAATCTGATGGAGGTTTTACAATTTTTTGTCAACCTGGAAAAGAATTAAGAGCTGAAAAATTGGACAAACTTAATCCAGTTGAATTAGAGGAAGCACATATTTATATTTTGAAGAATTGTGATGAAATTCAACCATTTATTGAGTAAGTATTGATTTGACATAATAATTCACATATACTTTATCCATGATTTCAATTAAAATGATATTTTATTCTTTAATTTTTTTGTAGAGAGTTTTCAGTAATTCCAGGTGATACCTCTCAAAAACATTCAGATAGGGAGTTCATTAGTTGGTTAAAAAAAAAAGGTTAGTACTAGTTATATACCATTGTTATTTTTTAAAACATAAATTTTTATATAGTATTTGCTAATTAAATTATATAATTGATTTGATAGGTTGTAGAATTGTACGAATGTGATAACAGTAAGAAAATGGAAGATTAGCTCACTTTGTCATGGGGTCCCCTGCCATATGTGAAACGTCTCAAAGGTTACATTAGATATAGGTTTCATGTGGAAGACTATGACCGGGGTTTGAGAACTCAAAATTGCGGGGTGATTGTAGTTGGTAAGACAGATGAAGAGAATAAAAATATTGATTATTATGGAAAACTCACTGACATTCTTGAATTGCAATTTATTGGAGGAAAAAAGTGATCTTGTTTAGATGTATGTGGTTTGATGTGTATGACCAAGAAAAGGGAGTTAAAATGGATGAATATGACTTTGTGAGTGTTAATCCTCAGTGATTATTAAAAACTAATGAGCCATTTGTATTAGCAAACCAAGCATTACAAGTATTTTATGGTGATGATCCTTCAAATAAAGGCTGGCATGTTGTAAGAAAAGTTGTGCCTCGTGATACTTTTGACATTTTGCAAGAAAAGGATGATGATTTGGAGAATTGAGTGAATTCTACACAAATGAAAAGGAAAAGAACTCATGAAGGTTTAAACTAAATTACTACAATTGTGTAAAGTTACAAATTATGAAGACATGTATTATTAATTCTAATAATGTGATACTTGTTCCTCCTTAATCAAATACTGATTGTGTTTATTGTCCTTTCTTTTCCTAATCAAAAGGTATTTCTCCATTTCTTTAATTTAAAGTTTTTCCACTTATTTATCCTACTTCAAGTTCAGATGATTATATATTTTCATATTTATTTTCTCTTAAGAAGTTTGTTCCGATGAGACACTACTATTACCTAGAATTGTTCTACTTTTCTATAAGTTGTATTGGGCAAACTTCATTCAATAAAGTTGTAAACTGATTGCTGCTCTCTCCTTCCCTACGTTCTGGTTCCATAATTTATTATTCAAGATTCTGAATATCAACAGCAAATTATGTCACCAAAATCGTCAATATCTACGAGCACATAATTGATCTCTTCTTGGTAGTTGGAGCAGTCATTAATATAGCTGCTATTGTTATGTTCGTTCATCTTCTGAGCCTGGTCTATAAATTGATGTTCAGCTGCTTGACAAATTATTGCTGGCTGTACGTAGACTTATTTTTTTTCTTCTTCTCTTATTATTAGTCATGTTTTCTGGTTGTTTCGGTTTTGCCATTTGCTTTTTCAGTAAAACTTGCTATTTTGTGTATTATCTCTTGGTTCTCCACTTATGCTTATTGAATGTTGAATGCATGTGGTTAGTTTTCTGCTAATGGTTATGCACGAGTAAAAGGAAAATAATGGGTAAAGTTGTTATCTTTACTTTAATCTGTGATACTATTTATGGTTGAATACTAAATGGGGTTTTGACTTCAGGTTCATATAGTAGTCTGTTTTGGGTATATCAGGAAACTTAACAAGATGGAATTTTGGAATGGTGCCTGTATGTAAAAGAGATCTACTATTTGCTTTGACTTTTCTTCTCTACTAACAATTACTCCATACTTTTATTTATTATAGGTTGACATGAATCCATCAAAATTTCAGAAGTTTGAAATGGGAGCAATTTCAAAGAATGTACATCATGCATATATTTAACCAGGTGCTTAAGCAAGGGAAAGAGGACACAACTTTGGATCTTTGGGATCCGTAAAAACAAGTATTGGAAAGAGAACTCTGATTTGCGAAAGTAAAAATTATAACTCAACAGCTTTTGAGCAGAATAAGCTTGCACATACAAATAATCTTGTGCCCCATGGTTTCGCTTCGATGGAAGACAATGCTCCCCTCGCTGAAGACGCTGAAGCGAAGCAAGGTCTCTTAAGTTTTTAACTTTTTTTTGTTTCTTATTGAACTGGTATAGGTTTTACGTTTCACATAAATCAAAATTTACAGAAACAGGAGGAGCTTTGAAGAATGTAAATCTTGCATACATTCAACCTGCGTCTTTAGCAAGGGGACGAGGGCAAAGCTTTCGATCTTTGGGCTCTGCAAAAGTAAATGTTGGCAAGAAAAATCTGTTTGGAGAGATTAAAAATTACAACTCAGGAGCTTCTAAGCAGAATAAGCTAGCATATAATAGTGATAATCTTATGCCTTATGGTTTTGATATGATGGAAGAAGATATTCCCTTCACTCAAGAAGCTGAAATGATGCAAGATCTCAAGTTTTAATTATTCTTTTTTGTTTGTTATAAAACTGGAAGTTATTTTATGCTTTACTCAAATCAAAATCTGCAGAAGTTGGAGCTACTTCGAAGAATGTACGGGACACTTGCAGTCAACCTGGTGCTTTAGCAAAGGGACGCCAGCAAAACGTTAGATTTGTGGGCTCGGCAACAAGAAGCGTTGGAAAGAGAAATCTTTTTGGGAAAAGTAAAAATCATAACTCAGCAGCTTCTGAGCAGGATAAGCTAGCACATAATAGTAATAATCTTATGCCTCCTAGTTTCGATCTGATGGAAGACGATGTTTCTCTCTCTCAAGAAGATGAAATGATCCAAGGTATCAAGTTTAATATTCTTTTTTTTGTTTATTATAAGATTGAAATTTAATTTATGTTAAAAATTAATATTTGCAGATTTATGTGAATCTAAAAACCCAAAAAAGGTGAGAGGAAAGAATAGGAATAAAAATGTTGCGAGACTCAAACCTGGAGAAAAGTTTAGAGTCAACTTTTATCACAATTGGGTTGTTGGGAAACATCAAGCCTCATTTTCGAGACACTTGGGTATATTAGTTCGTGATCGTAATATGTGTCCGTTGCAGGTACATTCATGAAAGGACATCGGAGAAGATAAGTTGGAACACCTATGGAGAGTTGTTACGGTAAGCATTTAAAGCAATATTTTAATTGAAAGTACTTTAAATTTCTATTACGGTTCCCACTCTATTTATAGTCTATGTTAGATATGCTGATGGTAGCAGGATATTTTCGTTAAACCAGTTCTAATCAATGCTAATACCACACATGATCTGTTGCATCTTACATTCAATTAGTTTCACTCAATCTTATTCTATTTCCATTCCCCTACTTAGCTGAATCTATGCTAATTAAACCACAGATTGAAGAGTGCAATTATCGCATCCTTCTTACCTCTGATTGTCCCATTTCTTAATAAATCTGCATTGCATTTGCATTGTAATTCATTTTTCTGCATTTCTTCAATTAGTTTCACTCAATCATATTCTATTTTCGTTCCCCTGCTAAGATGAATCCATGCTAATTAAAACACAGATTGAAGAGTGCAGTTATCACATCCTTCTTACCTCTGATTGTCCCATTTCTTAACAAATCTGCATTGCATTTGCATTGTAATTCATTTTTCTGCATTTCTTAATAGATGGCGCGTTCTTATTGATCCTCTGCTATTTTCATAGTGAATTGTTGCATTAGGTGTTGTTCTCTGCACTTATTGTTGGCTTTGTTTTTCTTTGCATTTTCAGCTTATAAGCTTTCAACGTTTTGTGTTTATGTCTGTGCTAGGATTTTTGCTTCTTTTTTTTTTTTTGCTTATATGAATTACGATGTGTATGCCTTAGTTGGAACAACGGAGATTTTTGGTGGTATTTGTACGTATTCTAATTGTTGTGCTTCCGTCATGATTTTTTTTTCTCTGGAGTTTATAGGAAATTATGATTGTTGTGTGTTGAAGAAGTATGAGCAAAATTTGTTAAGGATCGTATTTTTGTTTGCTTCAGTTGTTAATTGGTGATATGTATGTTGCATGTGTTACTTTGTGATTTGTTCCTTGGGCTTGTATTTATGTTCAGATCCCTGCACATCTTATGAAATTAGTGTTTATCCTTGGAGCAGTAATAGTTCTTCATTGAGTTGGAGCCTTGAAAATATAATCCTTGGTGGTAACAGGTAATGCTAAAACTCACATGCCACTATTGAGCCAATCAGCATTGTCTTTAGAGCTAAAATCTGCATGTCTGGCTTCTGCAATGATATACCGACGCCTCAATTCCACATTGCATGATTAGCAGCTTGCGAAATAATAACACCAACTTACAGATGGCTAAAATCTGAATGCATTGGGTTGGACTTCTCATTTATCATAGATGACACTATCTGCAAACTGCTAGTCAAAGTCTCAATTCCCCTCTTAAGACCCTGGATTTTTGCATTGCTTTCAATTAAAAATTGACCGTCAATTCCCCCACCATTTTGTCTGACATTCGCCTTTGTGTACTCCATTAGCTTTCCACAAAGCTGGCTGCTCTCCCTAAGCAAATTGAGCCCCTGATTTTGCAAGCTGCAAACTCGATTACACAATTGCTGATTGCAAACTCGATTGATACCTATCTCTCTTGTTTGATTGTTCTGATTCTTTCTAATAAATTTTGAAATTGTTGATTGTATTTGTTTGTTTGCAAACAGAACATTATCTTTTGTTTGCTTCTATTTGTTTCTTGTCTCTGTGCATACACTTTTTTTTCCTCTCTAAATGTAACTATTACAGATGTACATGAAATTTTTTACTTTCTTGATTAATGATTTTGCAAAATATTTAGGACAAATTTGACAATGATGACACGAATCATCAAAGAGATCATGTGTTAAATCATATGAGAAATTTATGGACCAATTGCACAGGATCATTGCACAATTATGTCAGGTCTAAGCCATTGCATGAAGCACTAAAAGTCTCGGAGGAGATACACAAGGGTGATTGGGAATGGTTGGTCAAGAAACATTTTTTAAGTGAAAAATTTAAGGTAAGACTTCATAACTACATTTAAATTCTTATTATTATAAGTAACACTTCATGATTTTAATGTTTTGTTATTAATATAGGAAACAAGTATTAGAAACTCGATCAATAAGTCTAAGTTGAGAATGCCTTATCGTACGGGTAGCAAGCCGATTAGAGAAATTATTTATGAACTGGTAAGTGCAAAGTGCAATTCTATAAAAAAAACTCTTCTTTGATTTACTTGTTTATTTAAATGTAAAGGAAGGCAAAGACGGTAATCCACTGAACATGGCGACTATCTTCTTTGAGACTCACAAGAAAAATAACACGCTTGTAGAACCTGAAGCTAGTAAAAAATATGTATGCTTATTAATGAACTTCATTTTACATCCTTCATTTTGTTTTGATGCATTTTGTTATTTTAATTTTTCTTGTATTTTATAGGCTGAGATACAAGAAGTGGTACAATCTGAGCCATCTCCTACGAATATCTAACCAATTTGAGAAATCTATACAAAACTTGCACTAACTCAAGAGAAAAAGCCAACAGACTTGCAGTGCTTAATAAAATCCTAAAGAAAATGCTACTTGACATATACATATACGGTTTTAAACTGCTTTAACAGAGCCATTTGGCTTATATGAAAATCAATATACTCAAACTCCAAATGTTATACTCTATGACAGTATTGTTGCACCTTCGTGTCACTTTCAATTAAGTACCATCTCTATAATAACATTCTAAAATTAGAGTCAATAGTCTTCTAATAGATAAAGAAACTAAAGTTATTTTTATTATCAATTAATTAAACCAAATTGTCGTCCTATAGTCAAGGTTTCTAGTGGACTAGAATATCAAATCACACTTTAGTTTTTAGATAACATCTTCGGATTAAAACAAAAGGAAACATGGCAGAATAAAGCAATTTTTGTATCATCTCAATATTTCAATTATTCATAGCCAAATAGTATCTCAGTCAAATATTTTAATTATTTAGCTTAGGCATGAAAAATCATTTAAGATAGACTTTAGACATGGTATCTGTAATGACCCGACCGGTCGTTTTGAGCTCTAGTGCATCGTTCAGCAGTTAGAGACCATGATCAGCTTCATTTCAGGTATTATGACTAGTAAGCGCGGTCAGAATCGAATATCGAGAAGTTCGAAGTTGATTTGGGAAGAGAATTCTCATTTCGGAAGCTTAAAGTTGAAATAATTAATTATGATGGGATTTTTTAGTAAACGACCTCAGAATCGGGATCTGAAGGTTCCAACAGGTTCGTATAATGATTTCGGACTTGGACGTATGCCTGGTTCAGATTTTGGATAACCTGGGAGCGTTTGGCGCCTATTGTGGAAGTTAGCATTTTGGAAGAAATTTCATAAGTTTGGCTTGAAGTGCATTTCAGTGTTATTGATATCCGTTTGGGATTTCGAGTTTGTGAATAGCTCCGTATGGTGATTTTGGAGTTGAGAGTACGATCGGAAGTGAATTCGGAGGTCCGTTGATTATTTTGGAGTCATTTGGCTAAAGATAGAAATTGAAGGTTTTTGAGAAATTTGACCGGAGGTGGACTTTTGATATCGAGGTCGGAATCCGATTCCGAAAGTTGAAGTAGGTCCGTAATGTCGAATCTGACTTACCTGCAAAATTTGGAATTAATCGGACGTGAGTTGATAGGTTTAAACATCGAAAATAGAAGTTTAAAATTCTAAAGTTTATTAAGCTTGGATTGGAGGTCGATTCATGATTTTAGCATTGTTTGATGTGATTTGAGGCTTCGAGCAAGTCCGTGTTATATTTTTGGACTTTTGCTGTAACGACCCGACTGGTCGTTTTGCATTTTAGAACCTTGTTCCCCTAAATAAAATCTCACGTACTTGCTTTAGCTAATTTACGACTTGCGGGGGCGAATGATTCGAGAGTTGGAAGAGTTTTGAATAAAAATATGTCCATTTTGCTTCTTTAAGTTTTTCTTAAAAGACCAAGTTTGACTTCGGTCAACATTTTGGGAAAACTGGCCTGGAAGCATGATTAGACAATTTTGGAGGGTCCGTAGAAAAATATGGGACCTGGGTGTATGTCCGGAATCGAATTTCGAGGTCCCTAGCCCGAGTAATAAATTTTTATGTGAAATTGTTAAATTGAAATTTTTAAGAATTTAAGAAACTAAGTAATCAATGATTCCCTAGGTATCGGGTTCGTATTTTGGTTCTGAAGCTTGGTACATGTCTGTAATGTTGTTTAAGACTTTCCCGTGAAATTTGGTGTCAATCCGAGTAGTTTAACGGCGTTTTGACCCGTTAGAGGAGAATTAAGAACTTGAAGATTCAATAGTTTGATTCATTTGGTTTTAGGGGTTGATTCCAAGATTTAGTGTTGTTTTTGGAGTTCCGAGGGTTCGAGTAGGTCCGCCTCGTGATTTCAGACTTAACGGTATGTTCGGGCGGGGCTCGGGAGCCCCAAGCATTAAACGAGCGAGGTTCGAGCTAAGTAAGAAAACTTGAAGAAGACCTGAAGTTGCTGCTTCTGTCATAACCGCATCTGCGGTTCTTGGACCCCAGAAGTGGTACCGCAGATGCGGCCAACCCATCGCAAAAGCAAAAAAGGGCCAGGCCAAGGGGAAACCGCAGAAGCAGTCCAGCTCCTTAGGCCCAAATCCGCAGAAGCGGCTCAAAATCCATAGAAACGGACCCGCAAAAGCGGGCACTTGACGGCAGAAGCGGTCCAGGCGTCTTAGGCCATCTCCGCAAAAGCGGTCCTTTTTTCGCAGAAGCGATTCCGCAGAACGGTCATGGCGCCGCAGAAGCAAAAATTGCTGGGTCAGAGAGTTCATTTAATTCAAACTCAAAGCCATGTATTTCATTCACAACTCCACACTTGGGCGATTTGGGTGCTCCCAAAGAGAGGGTTCCAACATAACATTGTAAGGTAAGTAATTCCCATTTATCCTTAGCTTAAATACATGTACATTAGGTAGATTAAATACTAAAAACTAAGTAAAATCAAGGGTTAGAGCTAGACCTAGGGTTTTAATAAAACTAAGATTTAATCATGAAGTTTGTTATGAAATGGACCAGAAATCATATATCATTGATCCGTAGGTTGTAGAGAACAATTTTCTTCAAAAAATCTCGGAATCCGGGCAAGTGGGCCTGGGGTTGAAATTTAGGAAATTAATGCAAATTGTTAGGGAATTGCTTAAATAGCTAGGAATTGATCTCGTAAGCCTTTATTGACTAGTTCTTGATTATTTTAACTAGTTTGGGATCGTTCGGCTCCGAATTGAGAGTTTGGGCTTGTTCTTGGTATCGAAAGTGCACTTCGGAGCGAGGTGAGTCTCTTTTCTAACCTTGTAAGAGGGAAATGTCCCCATATGATTAATAATTGAGCAATTGTTGCTAAATGCGAGGGCTAGGCACGTGCTAGGTGACGAGAGTCCGTGCGTAGCTACTACTATGTTAACTGTCCGGGTAGTTTAGGACCCACATCATGCTTATTTTATATGACTCTCGATATTATCTTGTTACTACGAGCACCTAGGATATGCTAGAGATTTAAAAAGGGAATAAGAACGTACTTGCATAATTGTTGAAGCCTTGCTTGGAATTTATGACTGTTGATGTGCCTTCTGTGTATTCTTGATATTTCTTATTATTTGTGGATCGGGCCGATCGCCTCGGTATGAATAGATGCATCTATAGGCGCGTCGTCGACCCTCGGCAAGTGCACAGTTTATTTTCTATTGGATCGGACCGTCGCCTCGGCATATTTGCGCATGCTAATGTTGCTTGCCTATGAGTTTCTTTTTTATATTGATATCGCCTTTCATGGCCCGACATAAATTGACAAAAATAACAAAAATTAAATGGTTAGTTGGAGGTATAGTGAAGAGTAGAACTTGTATGTCTTGTTATAAACTGTTGCTTATTAGTGTTTCCTCATGGTTTGTATAATCACCCCAATATATTATTTGACCCTAGTGAGTGTCAAGTCGACCTCTCGTATCTATTTCTTCGAGATTAGACGGGATACTCACTGGGTACATATTGCTTATGTACTCATACTATGCTTTTGTACTTAAATGTAAAGGATCTGAGGCAGGTGGATCTGGTTATTATACCGGTGCGTATCCGTGAGCGGACTTGGGACTTCTACAGTGAGTTGTTTTCCCTCCATGTCGACCCGCAGCAGAAGAAGTCTTTCTCTTGTATTTCTATTTCCTGTCTATTTGGACTCAGACAGTAGGGTAGTATGATATTCTTTTGGATGTATATTCTACTAGTTGCCCGTAGCTTGTGACACCAGGTTCTGGCACACACTTTAGTAGGCGATTATTTTGGGGTTGTGTACTTATATTACTTACAGTATTTCGCTCTTCTGGTTTAAATTCCAAGTTAAATGTTTATTCCACTTCTTTCTAATTAGAAGCAACATAAGAATTTTAGTAATATTTTCGCTATAACTTGCCTGACAAGGGTGTCAGGCACCCTCATGACCTATCATGGAAGTGGATTGTGACAATATGATATCAGAGCACTAGGTTCACGTAGGTCTCACGATTTATGGGCAAACCTAATAGAGTCTTGTTGATCGGTACGGTGACGTCTGTATTTATCTTCGGGAGGCTATAGGGTATTAGGAAAGACTACTCTTTATTCATTTCCTGTCGTGCAGTTCTTAGTGTACTAAATTTCCCTCTTCTATTCTCTCACAGATACCGAGGACTCGTATTACCGACGTTCCGGACCCGGGAGGAGTTGTCCCCCCCCCCCTATTGCTAGAGGCCGAGGTAGAGGCCGGGGGAGGGCACCGACCCATGGTAGGGGACGAGGGCGAGTCATTCCAGCTGCACCACCAGCAGATCCGGTGGAGGATCCTATTATTGAGGAGCAGGGCGAGGTGCCCACAGCTGAGCCTACCCCGGCAGATTTCATGACAGCACCGGGATTTCTGGAGGTCATTGGCCGCATGCTACGGCACATGGACACTATGACTCTAGCTGGTTTATTTCCAGAAGACCCAGCTACTTCATAGGTAGGAAGGGGAGCCTAGACCCATGCTGCTTAGGCCCCAGGTCACGCAGCTGTAGTATATCATACTCCGGATGCACTACCCGCAGGTGGAGCTCAGCCAGTTGCTGCAGTGGCACCCCAGCCCAGGCCAGCTGTGGATGGCGATCCACAGAAGTTATTGGACAGATGGACCAGGCTTCATCCTCCGATCTTCGGGGGCGAGCGTCATGAGGATGCTCAAGACTTCATAGATAGGTGTAGGGACAGACTGCACAACATGAGGATATTGGTGTCGTATGGAGTTGACTTCACTACTTTTCAGCTCGAGGCAGGGGCCGTAGATGGTGGCAGTCTTACATTCTTGGAAGGCCAGCGGGTTCTCCTCCCATCACTTGGGATCAATTTTTACAGTTGTTCTTGGATAGGTATATCCCGCCCTATGAGAGAGAGGAGTTGTGGTACCAATTTGAGCAGCTCGAGCAGGGTCAGATGTCTGTGACTGACTACGAGGCAAGGTTTTCCGAGGTTTCCCGTCATGCACTCATGATACTTCCTACAGATGCCGAGAGGGTGCGAAGATTTGTCGCTGGATTGCTGCCCGGGATTCGATTTCGTATGGCTCGAGAGGTGGAGATGGGCACATAAAATCAGCTAGTAGTTGAGATTACTCGTCGGATTGAGGGATATCGCCAGAGGGGTAGAGAGCAGATACAGCAGGATAAGAGAGCTAGGTTCTCTGGCGGATTCAGAGGTGCCCCAACTAGGGGCAGAGGTCAGTATGGGAGGATCCAGCCTAGTAGGCTACCAGTTTCAGCACCACCTACTGCCCGGGGGGCTCCAGCATGCCCGTATCCCATTGCTATGCCAGAGACCTCATACCGCCCGCCAGCGATTTAGGGTTCCTCCAGTGGGCATTCAGGTCCTCAGGGTCCTTCTGATTCTTATTTCAGTGCCATGCCGGAGAGTTCATGTCATCTACCAGGTATCGAGGCTTTTTCCAGTGGGTATACGGGTTATCAGGGTCAGTTGTTAGGGCAACAGGTCACCGCCCCGAGCTGTTGTTTTGAGTGTGGAGATCCCGATCACATAAGGAGATACTGCCCCAGACATCGGGGCAAGGCAGTGCAGCAAGGTTAGCAGCCCAAGATTTCAGCACCAGCTGCCCAGCCACCTAGAGGTGGAGGGAAGACGGGCAGAGGCCATCCTAGAGGTGGAGGCCAGACAGGGAGAGATCTGCCAGCTACTCCCCAGTCAGGTGGAGGCCAGATAGCCGGCTCAGATGCCGTCATCACAGGTATTATTTCTGTCAGTGGTAGAGATGCTTCGGTATTATTTGATCCAGGTTCTACCTACTCATATGTATCACCTCTGTTTGCTCATTTCCTGGTTATTTCTCCGGAGCCTTTGGGCACTTCTGTTCATGTGTCTACTCCTGTAGGTGATTCTGTGGTTGTAGATTGGATGTCCTGGTCCTGTGTGGTCACTTTCTGTGGTTTCGAGACTAGAGTAGATCTCCTATTGCTTGATATGATTTATTTTGAGGTCATCCTGGGCATGGGTTGGTTATCTCCATATCACGCCATCCTTGATTTCCATGCCAAGACTATTTCACTAGCGATACCAGGATCGCCGAGATTGGAGTGGAAGGGTTCCACAGTTGATATGCCTAGCAGGGTTATTTCTTTCTTGAAGGCTCGACACCTGGTCGAGAAGGGGTATTTGGCCTATCTAGCTTATGTTCGAGACGTCACCACAGAGTCTCTGACAATTAATTCAGTGCCAGTAGTCTGAGAGTTCGCCGATGTTTTTCCTTCTGATCTTCGAGGCATGCCTCCGGATTGTGATATTGATTTCTATATTGACTTGGCTCCAGGCACTCAACCTATATCTATTCCACCAACCCGTATGGCTCCTAAGGAGTTGAAGGAGCAGCTGGAGGAGTTGTTAGCAAAGGGGTTTGTCAGGCCCAGTGTATCACCTTAGGGCGCACCAGTGCTATTTGTGAAGAAGAACGATGGGACCATGCGGATGTTCATTGATTACCGCCAGTTGAACAAGGTCACCATCAAGAACAAGTACCCGTTGCCTCGTACTGATGATTTGTTCGACTAGTTGCAGGGAGCTAGAGTGTTCTCTAAGATTGACCTAAGGTCAGGGTATCATCAGCAGAAGATTCGGGACTAGGATGTTCCGAAGATGGCATTCAGGACCAGATATAGCCACTATGAGTTTCTGGTGATGTCTTTCGGCTTGACTAATGCCCCAACGACATTTATGGATCTGATGAACCAGGTATTCAGGCCTTATATTGATTCCTTTGTTATCGTCTTCATTGACGACATCTTGATATACTCCCATAGCTTGGGGGAGCACGAGCAGCATTTGAGAGTAGTGCTCCAGACCTTTCGAGAAAAGGAGTTGTATGCTAAGTTCTCCAAGTGTGAGTTTTGGCTTGAGTCAGTGGCATTCTTGGGGCATGTTGTGTCAGAAGAGGGTATTAAGGTAGATCCCAAGAAGATTGATACAGTCCAGAGTTAGCCACGTCCTACTTCAATGACCGAGATCAGGAGTTTCCTGGGATTAGTAGGTTATTATCGGCGATTTGTGTAGGGCTTTTCATCCATTGCATCACCTTTAACCAGACTAACCCAGAAGGGTACCCCTTTCATTAGGTCCAATGATTGCGAGGAGAGCTTTCAGGAGCTCAAGATGGCTTTGACTACGGCATTGGTTCTTGTATTGCCATCCGGATAAGGGATGTATACAGTATATTGCGATGCTTCACGCGTTGGCTTAGGATGCGTATTGATGCAAGAGGGTTGAGTTATTGCATATGCTTCGCGTCAGCTAAAGGTTCATGAGAAGAATTACCCCGTGCACAACCTAGAGTTGGCAGCGATTGTCCATGCTCTTAAGATATGGAGGCATTATTTGTATGGGGTTTCAAGTGAGGTTTACACCGATCATCACAACTTGCAGCATCTGTTCAAGTAGAGGGACCTTAATTTGAGGTAGCACAGGTGGCTTGAGTTACTAAAGGATTATGACATTACCATTCTTTATCATCCGGGCAAGGTGAATGTGGTCGCGGATGCCTTGAGCAGAAAGGCGGATAGTATGGGTAGCCTAGCATTCATTTCAGCAGAGGAGAGGCCCCTAGCCTTGAACATTCAGTCCTTGGCTAACAGACTTGTGAGGTTGGACATTTCAGAGTCCAGCTGAGTTCTAGCATGTGTGATTGCTCAGTCCTCGTTATTGAGGGAGATTAAGGCCCGACAGTTTGGTGATCCACATTTGGCGGTTCTTAGAGAGACGGTACTTCAGGAAGGTGCCAGGGAGGTTTCTATTGTTGAGGATCGCGTTCTGTGACTCCAGGGTCGTCTATGTGTTCCTAATATTGATGGTCTGAGGGAGAGGATCCTAAAGGAGGCACACAGTTCGCGATATTCAATCCACCTGGGGGTTACGAAGAATTATCGTGATGTGAGGTAGCATTAATGTTGGCGGGGGATGAAGAAGGACATCGTGAAGTATGTGACTAAGTGTTTGAATTTCCACCAGGTCAAGTATCAACATCAGAGTCCAGGTGGGCTACTTCAGCAGATGCCCATACCAGAGTGGAAGTGGGAACGCATCACCATGGACTTCATAGTAGTGTTACCGCGGACTTTGCGAAAGGTTGATTCAGTGTGGGTCATTGTGGATAGATTGACCAAGTCGGCCTATTTCATTCCAATGGCGACTACTTATACAGCAAAGAGGTATGCTCAGATCTATATTCGAGAGATAGTCTGATTGCATGGTGTGCCGGTTTCCATCATATCAGACCAAGGCCCTCAGTTCACTTCCCATTTCTGGAGAGCAGTGCAGAGTGATTTGGGGACTCGCGTAGAGCTTAGCACAACATTCCATCCTCCGACCGACGGACAGTCGAAGTGGACAGTGCAGATCTTGGAGGATATGCTTAGAGCATGTGCGATTTGATTTTGGAGGGCAGTGGGATCAGTTCTTGCCTCTAGCAGAGTTTGCATACAACAACAGCTATCAGTCCAGCATAGAGATGGACCCGTATGAGGCTTTATATGGTCGACGTTGTCGTTCCCCTATCGTGTGGTATGAGCCTGGCGAGGCTAAATTACTTGGTACTGATTTGGTACAGGATGCCTTGGATAAGGTAAAGTTAATTCAGGAGAGGCTCAACATAGCTCAGTCCAGACAGAAGAGTTACGCGGATCAGAAGGCGCATGATGTATCATTCATGATTGGCGAGAAGGTTCTCTTGAAAGTCTCGCCCATGAGGGGTATTATGAGGTTCGGGAAGAAGGGCAAGTTGAGCCCAAGGTTTATTAGCCCCTTTGAAGTGTTGAGACGGGTTGGGGAGGTTGCTTATGAGCTTGATTTACCCCTAGTCTATCAGGAGTTCATCCGGTTTTCCATGTTTCGATGCTTCGGAAGTACCATGCCGACCTATCACATGTGTTGGACTTCAGTACTATTCGGTTAGATGAGAGTTTGGGCTATGAGGAGGAGCCAGTTGCTATTGTTGATAGGCAGGATTGCCAGTTGAGGTCCAAGAGGATTTTTGCGGTGAGAGTTCAGTGGAGGGGCCAACTGGTCGAGGAGGCGACCTGGGAGTCCGAGGAGGACATGCGGAGCATATATCTGTAAGGCCTCGGAAATTTTTTTTTCCAAGTAATTTGAGATTTCGACGTGCCAAGGTAGGCTAATTATTTTATATTGTGTACAAATGAGGATTCATGATATAATGGGTATCAATTGGATATGTTAATAAACGTATCATTCATATTATAAGTGAATGGGGGTCTAAGGAGAGGCCTAAGTCTAAGCCAAGTTGGAAAATTTCATATTAGACGAAATCTGTAAATGAGTGCGCACAATACCTCACTTTGAACAATCGTATCTCCAATTATTTAAGGAGTTGTATGATGCACAACCTATCAAATTAAATCCCTTTGAGTCTAGTTTCCAACGCAACAAACCGTTTGTCATTTGGAAGTGTATACAGAAAATTATGACCATTTTACCGGACAAGCATCACCAGCGCGCCCAAGCGCGCGGCCGCGGGGTGGACCGCGGGGCTTACTACCTGGAACTGCGGGGTGGACCGCGGTGGAATGCTGTGGACCGCGGGGAACATGTGAAATGTCTAAAATACCCCTGGTCAGTGTAAAAACCGAAGGGGGTATCACCTTTCCTTCATTTTTGTCATTCAAGCTCGAATTTGGCAAGATTTCTTCATCCTCCCAAGACCTCCAACCCCTCCCATATTTAAAGTAAGTAATCCTTATGATCTTGGTGTTAAATTCCATTATTTATACACTAATATTGATGAAATCTTCTCATAAACACATAGCTTTTTCAAGAAATTCCTTCAAGAACCCAAAGAAGGGTTTTGCAAGATTTCTTCAAAAAAGGTAAATCCTACACCTTAGACTTACATATATGTAGTTATTATGGAAATATGAGTATGAATTAAGTATTGTAACTCATGGGATAGTGATTGGAAGCCATAGGTGCCTAACCTAGGTTGTGTTGGTATTGTAGAGATTGTGAGATGGGTTATTGAGGTATGATTCTTGGGGTAATAGTATTATGTATACATGCATGTAAAAATTAGGTTAGTTGGAAGATTGATGTATATAAATAAATAAAGATGGGGTTTGGGAAAGGAAGTCTTGAAAAAGAGATTAAAAATCAAGATGCTCAACTAGTGTTTGATAAAATGCTCAAATGAGCTGAAACCATGAATACCTTTCTAATTGTGTTCAATTATGTTATGTCTCAAAGTAGATTGGAATTGCTAGAATTTTCGGAATATTGTAGTAACTTAAGAAAAGCTTAAACGAGGTATGTATGGATAACTTTAACCTTTGTAAAGTCCCCTTGTTTGGTGTACGAGTAATTATGTTATTCCTTGTGAATTGTTGTTGCAGTTCTTGAGAATTGTTGTTGTTGTTGTTCTTTGTGAATTGTTGTGGTTGTTGTATTGTTTGTGAAATGTGGTTGTCCGGTGGGATCGGGTTGCACACCGTAACACAAAATGATAAATTATGGGTTGGGGTGATAAGGGTGGCCGAGGTAATAAGGGTGGAAAGTGATCGAAATCACTATTGAAATGAAAATATGAGAAAGTTATGAAATCATTGATGTGAGAATGTTGAAAAGGGGAAATGGAGAGATTGTAAACTTGTTTGGTTTGATTGTTTCCTTTCATGTGTATTTGATTGTTGATTCCATTACTACTTGTTACTTGTGTATGGTTTGAGTTTACTTAGGGCAAGGTTTGTTCATGCATACCAGTACAATTCAAATGTACTGACGTCCCTTTTGCCGGGGGCGCTACATTTGTGTTATAATTGTAGGTGAATCCATAGCAGGTACTCCAGTCCACCGACCGTAGCTCCCCTTCACTTTCTACCAGCTATATTGGTGAGCCCCTTTCCTCTCGGGGCCCTACGTGGCTCATGCCACTTCCTTTTTATTTCGGAGTCATGTTGTGGTATTTGTTTAAGGTATATCCAGAGCCTTGTTCCCAACATTCCTATATTACATTACTCTTCAGTTATGTTTAGAGGCTCCGTAGACAGGTTGTGGATAGTGTCGGGTATTGGAATTAAAGTAAGAATATTGATGTTTGGCAAAGATTTATAACTTTTGTAATATTTTGATATTTATGATTTAAGCTACTAATGGAAATGAAATGGAAGTTGTTAATAAAACACTTGCTAATTATGATTAATGGAGTCCATCTCCTATTTATTCATGAATCAGTTTGGGTAAAATGAAACCTAGCAGGCTTGCTCAGTCGGGTGTTCTCAGTTGAGCGCCGGTCATGCTCCTCGGTTTTTGGGGCGTGACAATATCCCCACTTATTCAGCAGTCCAGGTACTTTTCTATGTCCGTTCGAGGACGAACATTTATTTTAGAGGTGGAGAATGTAATGACCCAACTGGTCGTTTTGCATTTTAGAACACTGTTCCCCTAAATAAAGCCTCTCGTACTTACTTTAGCTAATTTATGACTTGTGGGGGCGATTGGTTTCAGAGTTGGAAGAGTTTTGAGTAAAAATATGCCCATTTTGCTTCTTTAAGTTTTTCTTAAAAGACCAAGTTTGACTTCGGTTAAAATTTTGGGAAAATGGGCTCGGATGCGTGATTTGACAATTTCGAGGGTCCGTGGGAAAATATGGGGCCTGGGTGTATGTCCAAAAACGAATTCTGAGGTCCCTAGCCCGAGTAATGAATTTTTATGTGAAATTGTTAAATTGAAGTGTTTAAAAATTTAAGAAACTAAGTAATCATTGATTCCCTAGGTATCGGGCTCGGATTTTGGTTCCGGATCTTGGTACAGGTCCTTAATATTGTTTAAGACTTGCCCGTGAAATTTGGTGCCAATCTGAGTAGTTTAAGGGCGTTTTGACCCGTTAGAGGAGAATTAAGAACTTGAAGATTCAATAGTTTGATTCATTTGGTTATAGGGGGTGATTCCGAGATTTAGCGTTGTTTTGCGAGTTCCGAGGGTTCGAGTAGGTCCGCCTCATGATTTTAGACTTGTCGTTATATTCGAGCGTGGCTCGGGAGCCCCGAGCATCAAACGAGCAACGTTCGAGCTAAGTAAGAAAATTGAAGAAGAGCTGAAGTTGCTGCTTCTGTCATAACCGCATATGCGGTTCTTGGACCGTAGATGAGGCCAACCCATCGCAAAAGCGAAAAGGACCAGGCCAAGAGGAAACCGTAGAAGCGGCTCAGAGACGGCAGAAGTAGTTCCGCTTAAGCGGCCCCCAGACCGCAGAAGCGGTCCAGCTCCTTAGGCCCAAATCCGCAGAAGCGGCTCGAAATTCGCAAAAGCAGGCACCTAACCGCAGAAGCAGTCTAGGCTACCTGGGCCATCTCCGCAAAAGCGGGCCTTTTTCCGCAGAAGCGATTGCGCAGAAGCGGTCATGGTACCGCAGAAGCAGAAATCGCTTGGGCAGAGAGCATTTAATTCGCACTCAAAGCCATTTATTTCATTCAAAACTCCACACTCGGGCGATTTGGGTGCTTCCAAAGAGAGGGTTACAACATAACATTGTAAGCTAAGTAATTCCCATTCATCCTTAGCTTAAATACATGTACATTAGGTAGATTAAACACTAAAAACTAAGTAAAACCAAGGGTTAGAGCTAGACCTAGGGTTTTAATAAAACTAAGATTTAATCATGAAATTTCTTATTAAATGGACTAGAAATCATATATCATTGATCCTTAGGTTGTAGAGAACAATTTCCTTCAAAAAATCTCGGAATCCGGGCAAGTGGGCCAGGGGTTGAAATTTAGCAAATTCATGCAAATGGTTAGGGAATTGCTTAAATAGCTAGGACTTTATCTTGTAAGCCTTTATTGACTAGTTCTTAATTATTTTAACTAGTTCGGGATTGTTCGGATCCGAATTGAGAGTTTGGGCATGTTCTTGGTATCGGAAGTGCACTTGGGAGCGGGATGAGTCTCCTTTCTAACCTTGTAAGAGGGAAATGTCCCCATAGGATTAATAATTGAGTAATTGTTGCTAAATGCAAGGGCTACGCACGCGTTAGGTGACGAGAGTACGTTGTAGCTACTACTATGTTATTTGTCCGGGTAGTTTAGGACCCACATCATGCTTATTTTATATGACTCTCTATATTATCTTGTTTCTACGAGCACCTAGGATATGCTAGAGATTTAAAAAGGGAATAAGAACGTACTGGCATAATTGTTGAAGTCTTGCTTGGCATTTATGACTGTTGATGTGCCTTGTGTGTATACTTGATATTTGTTATTATTTGTGGATTGGGCTGATCGCCTCGGTATGAATAGATGCATCTATAGGCGCACCGTCGACCCTCGGCAAGTGCACAATTTATTTTCTGTTGGATCGGGCCGTTGCCTCGGCATATTTGCGCATGCTAATGTTGCTTGCCTGAGAGTTTCTTTTTTATATTGATATCGCCTTTCGTGGCCCGACATAAATTTACAAATATAACAAAAATTAAATGGTTAGTTGGAGGTATATTGAAGAATAGAACTTGTATTCTTCGAGATTAGACGGGATACTCACTGGGTAAATATTGTTTATGTACTCATACAATGCTTCTGTACTTAAATGTACAGGATCTGAGGCAGGTGGATCTGGTTATCATACCAGTGCGTATCCGTGAGCGGACTTGGGACTTCTACGGTGAGCTGCTTTCCCTCCATGTCGACCTGCAGCCGAAGAAGTCTTTCTTTTGTATTTCTATTTCCTGTCTATTTGGACTCAGACAGTAGGGTAGTATGATGCTCTTTTGGATGTATATTCTACTAGTTGCCCGTAGCTTGTGATACCAGGTTCTGGCACACACTTTAGTAGACGATTATTTTTGGATTGTGTAATTATATTACTTACAGTATTTCACTCTTTTGGTTTAAATTCCAAGTTAAGTGTTAATTCCCCCTCTTTTTAATTAGAAGCAACATAAGAATTTTAGTAATATTTCGGCTATGGCTTGCCTGACAAGGGTGTTTGGTGCCCTCATGACCTATTGTAGAAGTGGGTCGTGACATGTGCGGGTGTTTGGTTTGAAGCCCTTGGGGCTCGGGTGAGATTCGGGATTGCTTCGGAGTGATTTGCTAAGAAATAGGATTGTTGGTGCTGGTATGATCGCATTTGCGATTCTTGGGTCTCCTTTTAGGAATCTTGCATCTACTTCACCTAGGATTGGGAAATTGGTTTAATGATTAGAATATGAACTTTTAAGCATGTGTTGACTAGTTCTTATCCTGTTTGAATAGTTTTGGATCATTCAGCTCCAAATTCGGAGGTTTGTGCGCATTCTTGAATCGGAATATAGGCTTCGGAGCAAGGTGAGTCTCCTTTCTAACCTTGTAAGAGGGAATTATCCTAATAGGTGAAATAATTGATTATGTGCTCCTATTTGTGGGGGCTACGTACGCACGAGGTGATGAGAGTCCGTGCGTAGCTACTATTATGCTATTGTCCGGGTGGTCTAGGACCCAAAAGCATGCTATACTTGGAATATTTGTAATCTTATGGATAGTTGAATTGATAAAATCACATCGAAATAGTAAATGAATTTCTAAAAATATCTAAACCTCATTTTCTTAAATTGTTAAAAGAGAAATAGCTTTTCTTTGAATAATTGCTCCATGTTGACTTCTTGATTGAATGTCACTATGTGTTCATTTTTTTAGCGGGCCAAATGCCTCAGATTTAATAGATATATCTATGGTACGCGTCGTTCGACCATCGGCAGTGCACAATTTATATTCTGTTGGAGCGGGTCGTCGACCTCGGCATGATTTGTGCATGCTTGTATTGCTTGCCTTAAAACTTATTGAAGTTGTTGCTGCCTCTTTTGGCTTAAGAATATATGTATAAATGATGAAAAAGAATGATTTTTTATAAAAAATTAAAAAAAAAAAGTAATTGCTTATTTGCTTCAACCCATTGAATTATAATCATGTTTATAAAAATCCACGGTTTAATATATTATGGATAAATCATTATTTGACCATTAGTAAGAATCAAAGTTGACCGTTTCGTCTCTACTCCTTCGAGATTAAACGGGATACTCATTGAGTACACGTTATTTTCGTATTCATACTATACTTTTGTGCATTTTTGTAGCACATGCATATGCATCTCTAGTGGCCTACTGGGCGTAGAAGCATGGTTGATACGGAGACTTAGGTGAGCTGCACTTCTCGAGGCAACCCGCAGCCAATAGAGTCTCTTTCAGTTTTTTATATTTATTTCTGTCCAATATTATTTTCCGGACGATTTTTGTATTACATTATTTCTTAGAAATTACTCATGCACTTGTGATACCGGGTTATGGGAGGATTTTTGGATTATTAAATGTTAAGTTTTTCTTAATGAACTCGCGGTTATTTCTGTAAATTTTATTATTTGTTATTTAATCTATAAAGAAAAACTGATTTTAGACAATATAAAAATTGGAATGTAATTAAGTATTTTGGTTGGCTTGCCTGACAGTGGTGTCCGGCGCCACCACGACCCTTAGTGGATTTTAGGTCGTGACAGTATCTATACTTTCTGATGTATTTGATAAAACTAAAGAAAACAAAGTATTATATTTTTTTGTACAAACACTTAATCCAACAACATGTTTGTTATTTTTATAAAAATATTCTGTTATAATGGAATTAGCGTAAAAGAGCATAATTATGACTCAAATGGAAATCTCTAGAAGATAGCTTATAATATCTCAAAATAAAAAAAATCCATAATCAATAATTCATCTTCGATAATAGACCAAACCAAACAAAAATCTGTAAAGCACTTATTTTCATGACATCTAATACACAATCAACTAAATAAATCTTAAAGCAAACCAAATCATAAACACACTTTGAAAACTATCAGATTCGAAAGAAAAAAATAAAATAAAAAAGAAAACACCGACCTAATTTGGAGCAGTGAACAAGGACTTTGTGGGCTCCGATCAACCACTCCTTAGTTGTTAAGAATATAGAAATGGAGACTAAAAATTGAGAAGTCTTTCGGAGATTGTAAAGCTTGATATTAACAGAGTATGAACTGAATTTTTTTTTTCGGATTCCAAAAGAATGCCCCATTTGGCTAACTTTTGAGAAGTAATTATAGGCGACAAAAAGCTAGGGTTTCTGAAGAGCGGGAACTTAAAACTTCGAATTTGAAATCTTGGTCAAAACATCTGTTTGAATCCAAATGTTGGAGGTTTGGACAGACTTCATCTTCACGTGATTGTCACGACCCCAATCCCGGTCGTGATAGCGCCCAACACAAATGCTAGGCAAGCCCGACCATATAACGCTCACAACTCAACCACACAACCAATTTCCAATTTATAGCATTAAATTATCAAATAATATAGTTCTAACCAGTGATAACAGACAGAAATAATACGAAACTCATAACAACTGCCAACAAAACTCCCAAAGACCTGAGGTCATGAGTCTAGAGCTTCTAAGATGACAAAATAATAAATCCTCAGTAATACTGATGTTCACAAAATGCGAAAATAATAAAGGGATAGGGGAGGAGTCGGGTCCTGCGAACGTCAGGCAGCTACCTCGACAACTCTTGAGAAGCTCTGAAGAAGCAAATAACTCAACTATGCTCCCGGGACACCTGAATCTGCACACGTGGCACAGGGAGTAAAGTGAGTACTTCCAACTCAATGGTAATAAGAGTAAATAATAACTGAGCGGTAAGAAATCACGTAAGTACACTCCATCATGCTATATGGGACAGTACAACCTTTTTAGGAAAACAGTAAAACCGTGAAAATCCTTTAGAAACATCTAGCTCAGTTTAAAATCTCTTTTGAAAATATTCTTTTTCCAACAGTAAGCATATGAATGCGATATCAGGTAGTGCAAGTCCGCACACAAGTCAGCCCCTCGGGCA
>MU671505.1:27569-44776 GCA_026770625.1 Nicotiana glauca | reverse complement strand
GATGAATTAATGATATAAACCCTTCTGCCTCCAGGGGTTTCCGCTTCTGCGGTCCCCACACCCGCTTCCGCGATACCGCTTCTGCGGTCATATTTCTGCTGCTGCGGAATTTCACTTAAAGTCCCAAAGCCGCTTCTGCGACACAATTTCCGCTTTTGCGGAACTTCACCTTCAGGACAAAATCGCTTCTGCGATCGCTTGTCCGCTACTGCGGGCTCGCTTAAGCAAAAAAGATTCCGCTTCTGTGGAACTACCCTACCAGGCCATAAGCCGCTTTTGCGACCCTCCTCATGTTTTTGGGGAACCGCTTCTGCGGTTCATTTCCGCAAAAGTGAAAATACCAGGTACCAGCTGCAACCTGCAAATCCTCAACTCAAATTTCACCCCGATAGCCATCCGAAATCACCCCGAGGCCCCCGGGACCTCAACCTAAAGCACAAACATTATCTATTACCTTATTCAAACTTGCTCGAACCATCAAAACACTATCGTTACATCAAAATCATCAAATTTCACCAAATCAAAGCCTAAGTTTCTTCAAGAACTTCCGAAATGCATTTTCGATCAAAACCCAACCAAACGATGTCCGAATGACCTGAAAATTTTCACACATATCCAAAATCACCTAACGGAGCTACTGCAACTCTCCGAATTCCATTCCTTCCCTCAGATCAAAATCTCACCTTTCAACCGGAAGTCCGGAATCCGCCAAAATTCAAACTTCGCCAATTCAAGCCTAATTCTACACCGAGCCTCCAAACTCAATTCCGATCGCACTCCTAAGTCACAAATCATCCCCCGAAGCTAACCAAATCACCAAAATTCACATCCGAGCCCTTTAACTATATAGTCAACTTCCGGTTGACGTTTTCCAAAACAAGCTTCCTTCTAAGAGGCTAAGTGACTCATTTCCAACTAAAACCAATTCAATTCTATCCGATCAACTCAAATACTAATATTGAAACATATAACAACATAATATAGGGGAAACGGGGTGGTAACTCACGTGACAACGGGCCGGGTCGTCACAGTGATGCTTCAGGTCATGCCCTAAATGGTGAATTTTGGTCTGCTCCTTGAAGATTCACCACAAAAAGAGAGATAAAAGAAAACATCAACACAAAATTATGAGATAGAGGGAAATGACACATGCACAAAAAAGATATAGCATATTCTGATGTAGAGGATGAAGAAGACTGTATTTTGTTCATAAGAGGAAAGGAGAGGAAGGGTGGGGGCTGACAAGTCTTGGAAGAGGAAAATGGGACCTAATTTATTTCTAGGTTTTGGTTAAGTGAGGAAAGAGAGTAGTTGGGCTGCTGAACTAAGATTTGGACGTTTGGGCTTCAGGTATTTTGGAACAAAATGGGCTTACGTATTTGGTGGCTTGAGAAAGAACAATTAGTCTTAGAAAAAAAATCCAACATGTTATTTATTTTTATTTTTTTTGGCAATCCACTAGGCAAGTGCCTAGGGATAGTTTTTTATTAATAACAGAAAAAGAAAATACAAAAATTAGGAAAAGTACAAATAAGGGGGACAATAGCACAGGTATTGTTACCCATATAACACAAACAGGTCTAACCTTACCGTACTAATCCTATTGAGGCTTGCCAACCTCGATCACTAACAAGCATGTAAAAAATATGAACTTGAAAGGACCAAATATTCTATGATTATCACAGAGTTTATAACATACTCTGTGATGAGATTACAGATGAGAATACTAATAAAGTGGAAGAATAAAATGTAGTACCAATTTGATTCTTGTCCCTTTGTTTCCAAACTTGTAAAATCTTGAATTTGTAATTCTTTGTCATTTTTATCCACATTGTTCAAGATGTATTCAAAAATCATCATTTCTTTTTTGAACGTTTTGACTTCGTTGATGAAGTTGGGGCAGCCTGCTTTTGTTTGGCAGCTCTCATTGGGAGTCGCCTAGCAATTGCTTCCTTGTCGGACCTTGTTGCAGTTTTCATCCAGATAGCACCTGCATTGCTTGTTCTAATATGTTCCTCCACGGTATTTGGTAGGGTATCTAGGTAGTGAATGCATGTGCGACAAGTAGGCTTACTTGGAATGAAATCTGGAGCCTCCAACTTTGTCTTTAATTTTCCAGTCAAAGTATTTTCAAAAAATGGCATTTGAAGTTCATCCTTGATAACTCTTTCCACACGATGGCTGGCAAATTGAACCTTTAGTTTAAGACCATTTTACTGCTCCCCTTTCAAATTTGTGCAGATGAGTTTATTTGACAAAGTGAACAAATGTTGCGTGATCATGGGTTCCTTAATGAACTTCTCACAATACACAGTAGCTACTGTATCAATCTGCTTCTGCTGCACCTTTTTTTTCTTCTTCTTTCCTGTTGGTGTCTTTGAGCTTGTTGTAATTAACTTTTGTGTGCTGGATTTGTTTTCTTTCAGCTGTTGTTGTACTGGTATTGTTGCTTCCAGTCCATGATTCACATAAACCATCTGCTGCTTCAAATTCTCAGGTAAGGGTGTGGAAGGTTCACGGTGCTGCTGCTGCCCAACATTTTTTGGTGTTGCTGCTGTAATACTCTGTTGTTTCCCTTCATTGGTTGCTAACTTTGGAATGAAAACTGGAGCCATGAGCTTCGAATTGCTTTTGCTAGCTGATGCCATTTCTGATTTTTGCAACGCTGATGAATCCGCACGATCATTCGATTCTTCATGTAATTCTTTATCCCAACCTTCATCTTCTTCCTGCTCATGATGGTTATCCCAAAAATTGTTGTTTCCAGTGGATAGAATAAGTTGCCCAGATTCTCCACCATGTTCACCAAATGATTCGCACGATTGAGAGGGAATGTCATACGTCGATATGTTCAAAGTTACCAAAGATTGTTTTACCAAAGCTGAATCAACACTGCCTCGGCCTCCTCATTTATTAATGGGCATTGGAATTATTTGCGTGGACATCACATTATTATTAAAATCTGATGCATGATCTTCATTATCCTTAGCAGCCGCAATTAAGTCAAATTTATTAGAGCTGGAACAAAGCTCTCCCTCATTGACCAATGCATCTAAACAGTTCGAATTTCCAATGATTGGTGATTGAATCTAGTTTTGAGGACCTGGAGTTTGCTTCTTGCTAGGTGATTTATTCACCACTGTCCAGTTGTTGATCTTTGTATTTATTTTGTGTTGAGTAGAAAAAAATTGCCTTTTATTAAGTACCGTCTCCACCACATGCACTACTGCATCCCTTAGAGTTGATTCATCTTGTGCAACAGTAAATCGACCCTCCTGTATGGCATATAATTTCTCCTTCTCATGGACACCTTGAGTTTCAGTTTTTTTGTGCAGCATGTACCTTCAATTGTCCATCTTTTTTGGCCCTTGGCTCACTTACTGGTTGGTCTACATTATATGTCATTGCAGCATTCATGTTCTCAAACTTGGTTGTGGTACCATTTGTCTATTCCATAGCCTCAACATTAACATGTTCATACTCCTCACAATTCACAATAACATCTATATACCCTGCTAGTTTTCCAACTTGTTCAGATGTTGCATTAGTAGGTCGACTAACAATAGCTTCATGTTCATCCTAGAAATTTGTAATCCTTCATAATGACCTCCCTTGTCATTAATTCCAGTAGCACCTTTTGTATTTGCACCTTCAGTAGCACAAACAGTAGTTGTTTGATTGACAGATCGTGCATCTACTGATAATGGAACAGTAACAAATTTTGACTTAGCAGTAGCTGCTTGTTTCACCATAATCTGCCCTTTTTCATTAACCATTGTTGCATCTCGATCAATCTGTATATCATCCTGCAAAACAACAATCCCATTGGCATCCGATGAAGCCATAACAACAGCTCGATCACATGTAACATTCATTGGAAGAGTAGCTCCCCAATTTGACACAACAATAGCTGAATGTTTTCCAGTTGCTGCATTACCACATTGAACTAATAGACTGTGTTCAACACCAGCTGAGCCTCGATTACCATCTGCCGACACATTCTCTACGTTACTTATTTGTTCAGCACCAGTAACCTGTTTAGTACACTTCCCAGTTGTAGTTTTAGCCAACTTCTTCTCATCATAGGCATCCACAATTGGATTCACCACATTAAAAATCCTTGCTAATGCAGTCTTAGAAGGAACATCACGTGAAGGTTTAGGTGGACCTTTTTCGATCATTGGAATGTCACCTATCCTGGTACCATTACCTGCACAAATCACAACTTTTCCATCTATTTGCAATACCTGCTGCTCAACCAGTTTCTTCTTTGCTACTGCTTCTATCAAATTACCATCTGTTGCTGCCCTTTCCATACCTCTTTGTTCAAAGTTTTTGGCATTCAGGTAATCCCTATTATCCCCTTGAAGCTTGTCAGTCATGGATACATTAACAACTGGCAGATTACTCTCAATTGGTGCAATTAGTGTGGCCATCTCCTCTGAATCTTATTCTTTCAAAAATCTACATACTTTATCATAATGTCCTTGATGTTTGCAATATGTGCAATACTTTGGAAGATTATCGTACACAATTTTCTGATAATGCACTATTGATTTACCTGTAACATTGTCGAAGATAAAAAATTTAATCTTCTTACGATGTTTTTCCATTAAACCAAGAATGACCTTCACCCTAGTAGCACTTGGCCTTGCTCTATCCTGAGTTGCCTTGTCCACGGCAAGAGGTTTGCCTACAGCTGATGCAATAGACATCAAAGACTTCTTAGCAAAAAGATTGGGTGGCAACCCTGGGAAAGAAATCCACACCACTGCCATGGATGTTTCTTCTTTAGGATTGAAGTTCTAAAAAAGAATTCTTTACCTTTTGACTTAACATAACCACTTGATTTGGATATACACTGAACATAATCATTGTATAGATCAAACTAACTAAAATATGATGATACTCCAGCAGTCCGATGTTACAACGACCTTGAATATCGAATTGCGACGAGAAAACTTTTCTAAACTCCTGTAGATCAGGTTTCCCGTATGAAAACTTCATGATAAGAGACTGATGCAATCCTTCCTCTCTTGTGAATTGATTAACTTCATCTAATGAGAACTCTATCGTTGGTTCACCATGCTCAATCGTCACAGGAACCAAATCAGCTTTGGATAAAATTGTTGTAGACTGTTTTGGACACAAGTTGATACTTGCCCCCGAATCACATAGAGCTTTTGCAAAGTACGCACTCCCAATAGTGCAAGGAATGGTGATAGCACCGGGATCTTCTAGCTTCGGGGCCATTCAGTGCACTAATGCACTAACTTAGTGGGACATCTTGATAGTTTCACAATCCATGGATCTTTTCTTTGTCACTAAGTCCTTCATAAACTTAGCATAACCCGACATTTGCTCTAGAGCCTCCAACAAAGGCACATTAATGGATAAGCTCTTCATTATGTCAATAAACTTCTTAAACTGATTCTCATTTTTCTGATTCGCGAGTCTTTGAGGATAAGGTGGAGATGGCCTTGGAAAAGGAGCCTTGGCTTTAGGCACAACCATTTTCGGCATGTCTATTACGTGTTCCCTAGACGGGTTCATGTTATTTTGAGTCTCCACATCGGCATCTTGGATATCAATATTCACTTTCTCATTCACATTCTCATTAATCACATTTTCAACTACCAAAGGAATCTCATCTTCTTGCAACTCAACTTCATCACTCAAAATTTCTCTTTGCTTGGAGGCATGCACATCACCGCTTCGTCCACTTCTTGTAGTTACTGCCATAACATGATTATTCACACCCTTCAGGTTAACTACCGTGTCACTTGGTAGAGCTCTCTTAGGGCGAGTATTCAAGGACTGTGAGATTTGGCCTAATTGAACATCCAAGTTTCTGATTGAAGTATTGTGGAAAGACAACTGAGTATCAGAGTCCATATTCTTTTTCATAATTTGTTCAAATATCATTTCAATTCTCCCTGTATCATTATTAGAAGAACTAGGACCTTAGGATGGAAATGAGGGTGGATTGTTCGGTTGTTGATACATTGGGGGCCTTTGAAAGCCTTGCCCCCCGATTTCCTTGATTGTCATTGTTCCAACCACCCAAGTTGTTGTTGTTGCCATTCCCATTACCCTGATTGTTCTGATTATTATTCGGATTGCCCCAATTGGAATTTTGGTTGTTGTTCCCCCCATTACTATTCCCTTATTGTTGTTGATTGCCCCAATTGCCTTGGGATCTCAATTGTTGTTGGTTGGAAGAATTGCCCCTTTGGCCCTGAAAATTGTTCACATATCGCACTTTTTTATTCTTCCCATCATAACCATCATCTTGGAATCCACCACAATCATTGTCAAATTGATCCGAATTCCCTTGGTTTTGTTGACTTTTTTGTCTTCTTTTGTTCACTAGCATGTTGACACCCTTCATAGCATTTACTTGGCGCGGATTTTGAACCTGTTGCAATTGTGCCTTTGCTAGCTGGTTCATTGTTGTTGTCAGCTTTACTATAGTCTGCCCATGATCATTATGCAAGTAAGTGACCGTGGGGTCACCCTGTGGCACATTGGCTCTACTTTTCCAAGCGGAGGACGTGCCAGCCATCTTGTCAAGAATGTCACAAGCCTCATTATAGGACGGCTTCATGAAATTACCCCCAGCAAGTTCGTTCACTATGCACTGATTTGTTGTATTAATGCCCAGGTAGAAAGTCTGTTTAATCATTGCCTCAGTCATATCATTGATGTGTCATTCCTTTACCATGGTTCTATATCTCTCCCAAAATCTCATGTAATGGTTCGGTGGGCTCCTGCTTGAAAGCTAAGATCTCATCCCTCAATGCTGCCATGTGCCCTAGCGAGAAAAACTTTGCAATGAACTTATCCGTCAACTCATCCCAAGTAGTGATGGAATAGTTGGGAAGTCGCTCAAGCCAATCCAATGCCTTCCCTCTAAGTGAGAAAAGGAATAGTCTCAATCGAAGTGCATCCTCTGACACATTAGTTTGCTTGCTCCCCCAATAGGTATCCACGAAACCTTTGAGATGATTGTAAGCAATATGAGTGGGAGCACCCTTAAAATACCCTCGCTGCTCCAACAATGTCAGCATCACATTAGTAATTTGAAAATTGCCTGTCCGGATTCGGAGTGATACAATTGCACTAGCATATCCTTGGTTGGGAAGCACTCGAGGAGCCACTCTTGGAGGTGGCGGGGGAGGGTTTGGAATATTATCATTGGCCTGTGGGCCTCTCCTTTGAGCTTAGGTACAATAGGAACCTCATCATCAATATGGTTATCTACCTCCTCCCCCGGCGGAAGATCTCCAAGAGGTGTGTTGTTTGCCACCATTTTGTACCTGAAGTTGCAACACACACGAATTAGTAACACAGAAGGAAAGAAGAACATTATACAAAATTATTTAGATAGATAGCCAAAATCGTTAGCTCCACGGCAACAACGCCAAAAAGTGATCGGAGCCAACCCTACACTACTACAGAGTAGCGAGATTGGTCGAAGCAGCTTTTACACAAGATGGTCGGGATCGAATCCACAAGGAGCTAGAAATGGGAGTTGGATTCTTATCTAAACTAGAGATGTGTGCTGCTCTTAATTACTCTTCCAATCATCTTTGGCTTTTTTATTACTTCTAATATTATGCTAATAAGATGCTAAATTAATCTAAGATTAAGATACTTGAAAGGTTGTCTAAATGGTTAAAGAGGCACTATGGAAGCGACTTTCTCCTAGGTAAATACTTGACGGGTTCTTGAATCTAAGACAAGGTTGTCATGTTGGGGATTACAATATAACCAATGCACAAAACTTCTCACTCTATACCTCTTGGCTTTAGATCTCTGCTCTCTGAACTTGGCCACCGCGGGCCGCATAAAATGCACCGCGGCCACAGTGGCTTCTATTGCGGTCCACACAAAAAGGACGGCGGACCGCATGGTGTCAACCTCAAAATTCCCAACACTCTGAACCCCAGCTTTGTGGACCGCACAATTTCGATTGTGGCCGCGGTGAGGCCATTGCGGTTCGCACAAAATGCTTTGCGGTGGCAATGCTTGAGTTCCAAATTATCAACTCTCTGAATCTCTTTATTGCGGACCACACTAAATGGAATGTGGCCGCAGTTGATCTGTTGTACTGTGCTTGGACTTGTTCTTGGTACTTGTCCATGTTTCACTCCTTCTTGAGAATTGTCACATTTTTTACCAAACCATGCAAACAAGTACAACATGTAAGCCTTTGAGACTATTTTGTATACATTTTTAATCAAAACTCAAGTAAGAAGGAGTGTAAAATGAACCATAATCCCTAGTTATCAGAGGTTCCAGTACAATTTTGTAGCTTATGGAGCTTGGATTTAGGGGTTTTTATTTATGAGAAAAATCTAAGCCGTTGATGGGATATTTTTGACGCGAAAGTATCGCAGAGTGATGTTGTCCAGAATCATATTTTCCCTATCTCATTTTGCATAGTAGACAAGGAGTTTGATGCCTCATATGAGTATTTTTTTAAAAATTGGCCATCATATAACCCGACAGCGTTGAGTTATGCATAAATTTTGATAGGTACAAAAGCATTGCAAACGAGATCTCAAAATTTTACCCTCAGACGCATGAGGGACGTTATTGAAAATATTCGCAAAAGTTTTCATTGCGGAAATTTGCTTCACCAGTATTATTCTGCAGCTAAAGCATATAGGATGGTGATAAGTTCAATGATCATTTTCAACAAATCAAAGATAACGATATAAGGATTGCAAGATATCTTGGGGAGGATGTTGGGTTTCACAAATGAAACAGAGCGCACTTCCCAGGAAATAACTAAGTTAATGTGAACTCCCCAAGCGAAACATCTTTCAATGTGTTTGAAGCATAAATTAAGATGTTTGAGGCTTCACACATCTCTTAAGATGTTTCAGGATTCACATGAAATAGGTCAATGGACTTCCCAATTTAATCTCACAAGATGTTTCAAACATCCGTGAAGTTGTTACTAATATATCTTGTAATGTTTGAAACATTTGGCGGAATGTTTGACCCTTGTTAATTATATTCTAGATTCTTAGAAAGTTTGTATGTTATTATTTTAGGTATAAAGTATTATGAAGTTTGACCACAAATATTCCGGAGTCTATAAATTTAATGTTCCTACTCGAAAGAGAATTCTTCATCATTGTCCTATTCAGTTCTATTAATAGGAGGTTTGCTCAAAAATTTCATGAGTGTCATATGAAGTTCCTCGATACTCCAACCATTTGTGTCCTTTCAGTTGAAAAGAAGATCAATATAAGTGTGACTTTCGGCAACAAGCTATTGATCCATCCAATAAGACAACAGGTGTTCAGCATCACCTGTCATGGTGCGATTGCAAAGGTTGATTTGCACAACAAAACATGTTCTTGCAGAGAGTTTGACTTGGACAAGCTATGGAAGCCCTTAGAGTTGAGTTTATAGCTCAATATGGAACGAGCATTTCTGACTATATTTTTGACTTTACTATATACAAACATACACATTTGTAGAACGAGCATTTACGACTATACTTCTAACTTTTACTATATATACACATACGTGAGTGCATATGTCATAGAAATTAATCCGGTGCCTTCTGAAGAATGTCAGGAGGAACCCTCCTGAGCTTCTTAAGAGAGATACCTCCATCTCCATGTGAAGTCAAAAAGGGAAGAAAGAAGACATCTGAGTCCATTAAGCAGGGAAGTAAAAAAAGAAGCAAAACAAATGCTCCATATGCAAAAGGATTGGTCACAAAAGAACTACATGCAAGAAAAGAACCGAAGGAACAATCAATTCTACTGTAGCTTAATGACTGTTATTTTACTTGTATTGGTAATTCAATATTTTTTGCATAACTAGACAATCTTTAGCTTTCTATGCATAAAAGTTTGAGGTTGATATTATTGCGTTCTTGTGTTATTTTCCACCTTCAATTACCGTCTAATTTCTTCAAACATTCTAGTAGAAGTTTAAACAACTGTGGGGATGTGTTAAACATCTCTAGTATGTTTTAAAGATCTAGCATGGATGTTTGAAACTTCTACCACGATGTTTGATATTGATTGAGTTAAATCAATATTTTGATGTTTAATTGTTCATAGAATTAATAGGTTAATGATCAATTATTTAACATTAAAATATTTATGATCGAGTATTTCTAGCGTCAATAGGTTAATGTTTAATCAATAAATTAATATTCGATCAACCGTAGAATCAATAAATTTATACCACGGGTAAACATCGTGATAGATGTTTCGAATATCCTATGAGATACTTCAAATATCTTTTGAGATATTTATGTTTGATGTTCAAGGTTAGGGCTGAGAGATGTTTCAAACTTCTACCAGAATGATTGATGATTATTTTTACTAGATTTAGTTAAAAAGTAGCATATCAGTTCAATCCATCCAAAAAATAGATAATATTCATAAAAATAAATTTACACAAAAGAAATTAGCAAATCATCCATTCATACAAGCAATAAAACATAAAAAGATCCATCAATTACAAAGCATATCATGGTTCCATGTTCTTGTGAAAGATGTTCACAACTATTTTCTCACCAAACTCGCTAATAATGTCACAATTCATCTTGTCCATCAGAGTGTTGGTGATGAGGTGCTCAATGAACATTAAGCACCATGCTCCACAACTGTCATGCCCCGAACCTGGGCATGGACGTAATACAACACTCGGTACCTGACTACATGTGACCGAGCGAACCAACTGGCTGGCTGAATTAACATGCGATATCATAAAATACTGAATGTGGAAGATAAACTAACACATGCTGATATATTGAAAGTCTGGATGATATAAATTAAAGTGCGAAAATACTAAAACAAGTCTGAAATATATATGTAGCCAACATTGCTTAACATGAAAAGCCTAAGACTCTGTCTAACTGTTACTCTAGTCTATGAAGCCTCTAATTTGTACTGAAAACACTGACTGTCTGAAAATACTGAAGATTGGAGTAATGATAATGCCCCGAAAGAACTAGGGATCGCCAAATAGTTGGTACAAGAATCCTAACGCTCTGAATCATCAACCTGTAAATCAATACCTGCATCGTGAGATGAAGGCCCCGGGCAAAAGGGACATCAGTACATTTGAAGTACACTCGTATGTAAAGCAACTGAAAGAAAGAATTGTAAATGCTGACAACTGAAATGATAACTATTGAAACTGAAACTGAAATAATAACTGATAACTGAACTTATAACTGATAACTGATAACTGAACTAAGAAAGTAAGGATATGAATACTCCCTCTTCTGAATGATGAACCTGTTTATCTGAATAAATAAACTGCGGCATCAGTCCCAATATATATATATATATGTGTGTGTGTGTGTGTGTGTGTGTGTGTGTATGTGTGCAACTGCGGCATCAGGCCCAAGTATACGTATACATAACTGCGACCTCTGGCCCAAAGATGCATAAAGCATAAACCGCGGCATCAGGCCCAAATACAGGTGTTCAACATTCAAGAACTGAGAATCATACCGCAATACATGATAGTAAAATACTGAATTACACAGAGTTACATGATACTGAAATACTGGATCACACTGAGTTACATAATACTAGAATATTGAATCACACTGAGTTACGTAATACTGAAAAAATGAATAAGACTAGACTGAGACATGTATTCTTAAATTGATTATGAACATTGAAACTTTAATTGCTTATGGTATGCTGAGTAATCTATACTAAGACTTGGGGGAATTAAACCCAAGTCTATATTGAATACGCACTGAGCTCACAACGTTTAGAATGAAAGTCATGAACGAGTTATGAAGCTAAAGAATAGAAGTTTTGCAACTATTCAAGGAACTAGGCTTAACTATATTTCTGAAGCAATTGGTAACGTCGTAAAAGAAACGTAGTGCAGGGAGAATCATTTAAATTCCCAAACATAGAGAGTTAGTCTCACATACCTTAATTTCCTGCTCTTAAGCGTAATACAACGTTTGTTAACCCTTTCAACTTTAATCTATAGCAATACAAGTTAAAAGGATTCCATATTAGCTATGATGCTTATGTTTTGGTCACTTAAGCATTTTATCAAACACTTAGTGAAAAAATAAAACTTCATAGTCCTTATTAATGATGTCTCTAAACCCAACAACCCATTCTCTTGTTCCTAGATGAATTCAAAAGTCACAAATAATTACTCTCTCCGGTTCACAATAATCTCCAATTTGCTTTTACCACGTCCATTAAGAAAATACTAAATTGTATACAAAAATACCTACTATGACTAAACTACCGCGCTTTAAACATTTAATGTGAGGAGTAAGAAAACTTTTTAGGAATATGTACATAGGGGTTATTTTGTAAAATTAAATTGAATTCTTTTTTTATTACATAACTATACACTTATTTTGAACCAAAATAAAAAAATAAATTGGATATTTATTGTGAACCGGAGGGAGTATAATCAACATTATTCTTTATCACCCATAAGGTAAACAACAATCTTAACCAATAATAACCAATCAACAACCCAACAACCCAAACCTATCACCGTTCATGCTTTTCTATCAAACCCATCAACTCATATCTCATGAAATAGAGTCTATAATCATTAAACCGATCCTAGAACCAATTAGAGGGTGAAGACATTACCTTTTTGGAGTTCAAACCCTTTGAATTCGAGTTCTAGGTTTCCTTCTCTCAACAATGTTGACCCAATCGAATATCTAATGATATGGAGGGTTTATCCATGTTAATAAGATGTTGAAAAACTGAAATTAAATTAGAATCTGTCACGACCCCAACCCCGGTCGTGATGGCGCCCAACACACTGCTAGGCAAGCCCGACCAATTAAATAACCTTAACCATTTTATCCAGTTCACGAATTAATTAACACAGATAAATTACTAAGTCATAATACTGAAATCCTGAAAAAGGGTTAAACATGCAGAAATCCCAAATATAAAAACCACTACATCGCCCGAAGAATCCGGTATCATAAGTCTGAGCCTCTAATACATGAGTATCAACCTACTACATATTGTTCTCTAGAAATGAGGAAATAAAGTAAATAAGATAGAAGGAAGATCAGGAGTGCGAACGTCAAATGCAGCTACCTTGATACTCCCAGATATGATGCTAGGCAGAGAAGTCCTCACACAGCCTCAGGTGTACCTAGATCCACACGCAAGGTGCAGGGAGTAATGTGATTACTCCGACCCAGTGAGTAATAAACATAAATAAAGGCTGAGAATAAGAAATCCTGAATAGGCACAAAGTAATTCTATAAATACAACAACTTGAGCCCAGTAATATAAAATCAGTACACCAATGAAAATAATTATGAAAATACCACAACAAATAAAAAAGTAAA
This sequence comes from Nicotiana glauca, assembly GCA_026770625.1. NCBI lineage: Eukaryota > Viridiplantae > Streptophyta > Magnoliopsida > Solanales > Solanaceae > Nicotiana > Nicotiana glauca. The sequence continues at coordinate 31,428 of MU671505.1, read as the reverse complement.
TGACAATCAAATATGCAATACTACATATAGACCGGTACTCTCCAGTACCCACTGCGGTGTGCAGCCCGCTCCATTTATTTATCGTCGACGGCGCTCACTGGGGATGTGCAGACTCCGGAAGGGGCCCCTTACGGCCCAAGCGCAATAATAAGTCATCCCGTGGCATCAACTAGNAGTAAATCAATGAAAACAATTATGGAAATACCACAACAGATAAATAAGTAAATGACAATCAAATATGCAATGCAACACAAAGACTGGTACTCTCCAGTACCCACTGCGGCGTGCAACCCACTCCATTTATTTATCGTCGACAGTGCTCACTAGGGTGTGCAGACTCTGGGAGGGGCCCCTTACGGCCCAAGCGCAATAATAAGCCATCTCGTGGCATCAACTAGGCCTTCTGCCTCATATCAATATCAATATCAATATCATACCGCTGCGGCGCGCAGCCCGATCCCATACTCAGTCCAAAATCACATAAGCCTCTCGGGCACAATAATATAGAAATATTCAGCCCAAACTTCATTTGAAAATATTAATTAAGTTTCTAGTTTGAGAAAAGGTGGCTGAGTTTGCAAAATAGTATTAAATACTAGGACTGAGTTCAACAATATGAAAAATGGTAAGAAACCAGTAATAGCAATCCCTGAAGGAGTTAATCAATTGGCACGAAGCCCAAATATGGCAATCAGCTCAATTATAATTATAATAAGGAATTTCAATCAATTACGCAGTATATTCATCTACCGGGACGGACCAAGTCACAATCCCCAACGGTGCTCTACTCCACGCACCCTATCCGGCGTGCAAGTCACATCAATGTAACACTACGATGTGCAAATTTCGGGGTTTCAAACCCTCAGGACATCATTTACATCTATTACTCACTTCAAGCCGGCCAAAATCATAGATCGCTATGCCCTTGCCTCTCAAATCGACCTCCCCGTGCGCCGAACCTGATCAAAACCACAACGAATACGTCACAATATGCCAATGGAACAGTACCCAATTGAAAATAATCAAAAAATAGTGAAAATCTCGAAATTAGCAAAACCCAAGCCCCGAGCCCGCTATTCGAGACTCAGAAATTCTTACACCAACGGGTTCCTTATCTCGCCACGGGTCTATACATATAAAGAACACCAAAATCGGAGTCCAAACGACCCCTCAAATCCCAATTTGAAATATTAAAACTCAAGCCCTAGTTCTTCCCCTTTTTGCTAAGTTTCCATGGATTTCAAGGTCAATTTCACAATAAAATCGTGTTTTTAGTTCATAAGCGTTACCTCCAATGAATCCCAATCGAAATCCTCTCCAATTTCTGTCCAAAAGCTCTCAAGGATGCTCGAAGATGGTAAAAATAAAGCTTAGCTCGCGGATGAAATATTTATTAAAACCCTTCTGACCCGTGATAATTTCCTCTATGCGAACACGAGGCCCTTCTCGCGTTCGCGATGCACAAAAATTACTTCTGACAAAAATACCCTTCGCGAACGCGGTTACCCTCACGCGAACGCGAAGCTCTGGACCCCTAACCTATGCGAACGCGACTACCCTTATGCGAACGCAAAGTGCAACTGCCCTGGGACTTAATTCCTTATACGCGAACGCGGACCTTCTCCCACGAACGTGAAGCACAGACCTCTTTACCCTTCACGAACGCGTGACGCCTTAGGCGAACGCGAAGGTCAAATTCCTGGCCTCCCACATTCCTTCTACGTGATCGCGTCCAGCCCCTCGCGAACGCGAAGGCCAATTCTTCTGCAACAGCTGATGAACAATTTCTACAACACTTCAACTTGGAAAATGGTCCGATTGACCACCCGAAATTCACCCGAGGCCCCCGGGACCTCAACCAAAAGTACCAACACATCCTATAACATCATTCAAACTTGCTCCAATCATTAAAACACCTCAAACAACACCAAAACTATCAAATTACATCGGATTCAAGCCTATGTTCTTCTAAAACTTCTGAAACACGCATTCAATCAAAAACCCAACCAAAATACCTCCGAATGACCTGAAATTTTGCACACACATCCCAAATCACCTAACGAAGCTACTGCAACTCTCGGAATTCCATTCCGACCATCGGATCAAAATCTCACCTATCAACCGGAATTCGCCAAAATACTAACTTCGTCAATTCAAGCCTAATTCTACACCGGACCTCCAAAATCATTTCTGATCACACTCCTAAATCACAAATCATCTCCCGAAGCTAACCGAATCATAGGAATCCACATCCGAGCCTCCTACATATAAGTCAACGTCCGATTGACTTTTCCAAAACAAGCCTTCCTTAAATAGACTAAGTGTCTCATTTCCTTCTAAAATCAATCCAAATCAACTCGTTCACACAAAACACTTATAATGAAGCATAAAGAAGCAGGAAATGGGGGAAACAGAGCGGTAACCCGTGAGACGACGGGTCGGGTCGTCACAGAATCACCATTAAAAATTATCTTGGGTGGTGGAGGGACCCTTAAGGAGTTAGGTTTTTGAGAGCTTTCCTTTCTAGAGCAAGTTTTTATGTTTTGGGGTTGTGGGGGACGAAATAAGGATAAAAAAATGACTTCCCAAGTTGGCCACCGCATCCCAATAGGCGTGACCGCGGTCGGCTGGAACACTGCCCCACGACCGCGGTCGCGGTAAAACGCGCCGAACGCGGTGGTTACGCACCATTCTATAAAACGGGCATAATGTTTTGCACAAAGCGTCGTTTGGACTCCAAAATATATCGTTGGAAAGCTATTTCAAAGGTCTACAACTTCCATACTTTTAATTTTCCCAAATTCCTTACACATTTTCACTAAACCCTACTAGAAGACAGACCTACTGAAAACTTAGTCGATTTTATCAAATCCTATGCACCTCACTTTTCATCTTGATTTTGAAATAACTATTTTCACCCATAATCATCTCAATGGGACTTCACATGTCAAAAAATATAACCTTACTACTCTTTTAACTCATTCATAACTAAGCCAAATGTACGGGGTGTTACAACAACTATTATAGGTTTCATCACGTGGAAGATCAAAAAGCCTTTTAGGAAGACAATCAGGGATTCTTCAGGCAAGTGCATGAAAAGGTCATTGGATCGGAGGTATCCTGGGAATACTGTACCGATGGAATACAAAAACTTACCCAACTTACCATCAATGTACATAGAAGTATTGCAGTCATAAACAAGCAACTTTAGACTTATCAATAAGCAAATACAATTATGACATAATGATTCATCTCAATGTTGTATACACAGAAGATCCTCTTCACACCATCCCAAGGTCAACCACCACAGAAAGGCATCTTTCCTCGGGCATACTTGAGATCATCCTTTTAAATTGGTAGTCGCTTAATATCATGGACAGAGATGGAGCAGCATTCACCTTGTCCACCCCATCACACAGAGTATTATAACATTCCTTCAAGATATAAAGAAAATTACAATTTAGGATTATATCTGCTTAATAGTAATACTTGGCGTATCTTTTGTGCCTAATACACATAATGGCCAAGAAATCCTCCATATATTGCAGGATCAAAATTAAATCACTATCCACATATACCAGTATTACTCGGGGAAGAACCACATGTCTCTTCGATTGTTTGTGAATCAATTCATCCATAGTCTTCTACATAAACTTCATCACTTTCATTTGCTCTCTCAACTAATCCTGCATAGCATTCCTCCAGTTCATTAATGAACTCTTTTTCCAGACAATTGGGGCATATGCAGGGGTAGTGGATACTAGATGTACTCGCAACAACACAATCTTTTATTTTCTCATTTTTTTTTCCAATAGAAGCAGCTCATCTTTCAACATCATAACCTACCCCCCCCCCCCCC
>MU671505.1:0-27443 GCA_026770625.1 Nicotiana glauca | reverse complement strand
TTTCTCATTTTTTTTTCCAATAGAAGCAGCCCACTTTTCAACATCATAACCTCCCCCCCCCCCCCCTGGCCATTATAATTATCAAAGTATATTTCTCTACCATCATCATAACTAAAATGTTCTTCTCCTATACCATCACCATCACGAACAGCATCTCCTCTTATTTTACCATCTCGAGATTTTTCTCTTGTACTATTATCTACTCCAATCACATAGTTATTTTCAATTTGTGGGATTTGCAAACTACCCTTCTTTACCATAAGGTCACATTTGGTCACTATCAAAATATCCTAAGATTGTCACTCCATCCAACTCTTTGCTTATGTTATCCATCTTCATGTTCTCTTTGTTGGGTAAAATAACAAGATTTTGGATGTAAACCTCCTCCTTTTCGGCCTTTGTAAGGTAAGAAAAGGGTGCACTACCTGGGAAGGGAACAAAACGATTTATAAGCTATTAGAAGCATGCTTGAAACATCTTATAGCTATTTAAAACACTTTCTTCGGCATGTTTCAAACATCCACTAGAATGAGCCTTACCGGATGATATTTAATTTGAAATGGATCAGGCCTGTCATTTTCTACTTTCTCAAAAAACCACATCTTCATCCTCAACCATATCCTCACTTTTAGATAATCTTTTGGCCACAGTTAAGGTATGGCTTCAGACGGCCAAGCTTACATCGTGTGATTAAAAGATAAATAGAAAATTTTTTAAATAACACACAAATAAAAATAATGAATAAGATTTATTTAGTTACAATGAATGCGCAGGTGGTGCACCCTTTTCTTCACCCTACAAAGGCTAAAAAGAGGGAGACTTACATCCAAAATCTTGTTACTTTACCCGACGGACATGATAATGGATAGCCTAAATAAAGAGTTGGATGGAGTGACAGTCTTAAGGTATTTGGGCGGTGCCAAAATGTACCTTAAGATAAAGAAGGGTAGTTTGCAGCCCACAAATTGGAGATAACTATTTTATTGGAGGAGATGACGGTACAGGAGAAAAAAACTGTTGGTGGAAATGGTATAATAGGAAGAGATGTTGGTTGTGTGATAATGGTGATGGCATAGGAGAAGAACATTTTGGTTATGATGATTGCAGAGAAATGCATTTTGATGATGATAATAGCAGGGGGAGATTTTAGTTATGATGATGAAAAAACTACTTCTATTGGAAAAGAGAGTGAGAAAATAAAAGATCGTGTTATTGCGAGTACATCTCTAATTGTCCGGAAAAAAAGAAAAAGAGCACGGGAGGAATTCTATGCAAGATCAATTGAAAAAGAAAAGGGAAATGATGAAGTTTAAGTAGAAGACCATAGATGAATTAGTTCACAAGCTATCAGAGAGACTTTTGGTTCTTTTCCCGAACAATTCGAGATCCTTACACTAACGGGAAAAAAAAAGGAAAAAAAAGAGGAAGATAACGGGAAATGATGCAAAAAAGGCCAAGAAACAGAAACCTTCATAGAAGTGAGTGAGGAAAGATTGAAAGTTGACATTTATAAATTGATTGATAGGGAGAGGAAAAATGCCATAATGGCATTTATCAAAATAAAGGGGCCTCAGACGCAATTTACATGGGGAATGTTCGATCATGAAAACTTCAAAAGCAACCAAGATTCTCAATTCTGGTTGGAGGGTAAGGTACATATTCATAGACCTTTCATCTAGATTTATTTTTACTTTCCAGTTTTAAACATCTTATTAAAACATCCTTATGGATGTGACACATCCTCTAAGATGTTTGAAACATCTGTATGGATCTGTGACTGATCTTGTTTATTTTTACTACCAGTTTCCTGCAGCATAATGATATTTAATACTAGTATATGTGGATTAATGATTTATTTATCTTGATAATGCAGCATGTGGAGGATTTCTTAGCCCTTATGCGTATTAGACGCATAAGGTACCCAAACATTACGATCAAACAGATATCATCCTGGATCGTAATTTTCTTCATATCTTGAACGAACGTTGTAATACTCGGTGCAATATGGTGGACAAGGTGAATGCTACTCCATCTCTGCCCATGACCTTGAATGAGTACTAATTTCAAAGGGATGATCTAAAGTATGCCCGGAGAGAGATGTCTTTCTGTGGTGGTCGACCTTGGGATAGTGTAAAGAGGATCTTATATGTATACAGCATTGAGAGGAAACATTATGTCACAATTGTATTTCTTATTGAAGAGTCCAAGATGCTTGTTTACAACTGCAGCATCTCTGTGTACACCGATAATAAGTTAAATAAATTTTTATATCCCATCGACACAATGTTCCCAAGATACCTCCGATCCTGTGGCTTTTTAATGCATTTGTGGCCTTTTCATGCACTTGCCTAAAAAATTCCTAAATGATGATTGACTGCCTCAAAGGTTCTTTGATCATTCCACGGGATGACACCTATAATAGTTATAAAGCACGGCCCTTGATGTTCATTAAGCACCTTATCACCAGCACTCCGATGGACAAGATGAATGGCAATATTATTAGCGAGTCCAAGGGAGAAAATGGTTGTGAACATCTCTCGCAAGAACATGAAACCATGATATGCATTGTAATGGATGGATACTTTTATGCTTTTTTGGATGGTATTAATTAAGTTGCACGGACACGGGTGCGGGTGTCCCACACAAGTGCTGATCTATAGGTCGGATCTTTTGATACGTAAATTTCTAAGATTCAGGGGATACGGTTCCTAGTATAGAGACAGGTGCGAGGACCAGGCAAAAAATAATTCAAAAAAAAAAATATCTCTAAATTATGAGAAATTTTGTAGAATACTTACCTATAGCTTGTGAAGTGTGGATCTCTATTTTATTCTCAAGTTGTAAGCATGATTTCTAGATTTCCGTCCATTCTTGGATTCTCCTACGAGTTAACTTTTATATAGTTATCTTCCATTTACAACTAATATTAATTTTTATAATATAGATTAGATCTCTAATTATTATTACAAAAATCAGACTTAGTGTGCCCAGCTTTTACTACAAAAAGTAAAATATTTATTAAATATAATAACATTCAAATAAAGTTAAAGGTCTTTCACATTCCCAAATTGTCGAATGCTCCGGCTTCCTCAATCTCAATTGCTGCTCTTTTTTATTTCCTAGATACGGTATGTCATTTTATTCAAATTTACCCTAGTTTTGATTCAGATTTCCTAAATCAAATTGTATCTCGTCTAGAATTTTTTCGTCCGTCATGGTCAAATTACCCAAAATCATTTGACCAGATCCGGTACAGAATCTACGGATCCTATACCCACACCCACACCATTTCGTGTCAACACGAATGTGGCACCTAAAATACCATGTCGGAGCAACTTAGGGTATGAATGGATGATTTGCTAGTTTTTTTTTTTTTAAGAATTTATTTTTATAGATATTATCTGCCTTTTGGATGGTTTAAATGAATATGCTACTTTTTTAACTAAATCTGTCAAACATCTCGGTATAAGTTTGAAACATTTCTCAATGGTTGTTTGACCCTACTCCTGGACCCTAACCCTGAACATCAAACATCATACTAGATGTTTGAAACATCTCAAAAGATATTTGATACACCTCATAGGATATTTGAAACATCTATCACGATGTTTACTCGCAATATTAATTTATTAATTCTGCGGCTGATTGAACATTAATCCATAGATCAAAAATATTAACATATTGAATACTTTGAATAATTGATCATGAACATATTGATTCTACGAATAATTAAATACCAACCTATTGATTCTCTGTATGATTAAACATTAACATATTGATTCTACGAATAATTAAATACCAACCTATTGATTCTCTGTATGATTAAACATTAACATATTGATTCTACAAATACTCAAACATTAACCTATTGACTCTAGGAATACTTGAATCGTAAGCATATTGAATACTTATCGATAGTGATGAATAGACTAAATATCTCCCTTGAAGTAATGCACAAGCAAATTTAGCAAATCGTTCAAGTGCTTCTCAATGGGACAAGGGAAATGGGGGCCAGTGGAGAGTGAATTGGTGAATGGAAAATGAGGGCTAGGAGTGGGAATTGGACCTGGGAGGGTTTCTCACTTTTTTAGAGGGAGGTGGGGCCCGTTAAAGGCCTTTGGGATAATTCTAAAACTTTGAGACATACTTTTAAATAATAAACGGAAAAGGTCTAAAAATGCCACTCAACTTTCAGAAATGGTCTATCCATGTCATCAGTTAAAAAAATGCTCATTTCATGCCACTGTCATTACACATTTGGCTCATCCATGCTATTATTGACTAACGGCTCAATTTTTATTTGGCCCATCCATGCCACTGCCATTAGTCAATAATGGTATGGATGGGTCAAATGTGTAACGACAGTGGCATGAAATGAGCATTTTTTTAACGGGTGATATGGATAAATCATTTCTAAAAGTTGAGTGCCATTTTTAGGCCTTTTCCGAATAATAAACAGTAACATGAAGGTGTCTTTCTCACACCAATCTCAGCACTTTTATCTTAAAAATTGATATAAGCTTTCAAAATTTAGAACCCCCAAGATACATTTAATAAAAAAACTTGCAAAAATAAAATTTTAATCTTTTTTTCCTTCACGCTCTTTAAGAAAGAGATATATGCTCTCTACACCAGTTGGCCAAGAAAAGGGGTAATAAACCACTTAGAAGTTTTTTTTATTTGGGGGGTGGGGGGTTGAGGGTGGGTACAAAGAACCCCCAAAAAAAAAAAAAAAAAAATTTTAAGGTCGTAATTGATAATCAGGAACAAATTTGAGGAGGTCCTCAAATATGAGGAGGTCCTCAAATATGAGGAGGTCGTTATGTATTAGAAATATTTTTTTTTCCAGGTTTCTGTATCCGTCAGTTAAACCTCTCTGACTCTTCTCGAACACCAAGTTGAGACCAGTTTTGCGTGCTTTGATGAAACAAATTTTCCAGTGTTCAAGGAGAACTAAGGAAAATGAACAATTGCTGGACTATCGTTCAGTTTTAGACCTTTAGTGATGAAAGACATCCTAGGATGTTGAATACACATCTTTGGGATAAATTCAAAAATAGCCATATTTATCACTGGTCGTTGAAAAATAGCCAAGTTTCAAAAGTCATCGAAATTTAGCCACTTTAAATCTGAGCGAAACACTGTTCAAAATCCGAAAAAATACGCCCGCAAATTTTACGGGAGTTCTAACATAAGTATGCTTGAACTCCAGTAAATTTTATNTTTCATTGACTTGGTAAACGCTGGCTATTTTTCATTGACCAGTGTGAAAACTGGTTATACCATGATATTTTAACCTCATCTTTTGGTCATGGCTATGTGAGCCAATGAATAGCACCTTTATTTTTCTTTATCAAACTTTCAACTGTAAATGGAAAAGAGAATAGAGAACACTTTCATACCAAAGAGTCTTGGGTGACAATTGACACACATAAAAAACAATGATGTATTTTCCAGTTGTCGAGGAAAACAAAAGCCTTTATCAATTGAATGATGGTCTTGCAAGCGCCAGTGGCGTACGCAGAAAATTTTTAAGCGGTGTCACCATTTTAGACGTGAACAAATAAAAAAAATATTGTAATAATATCATATTTAAAAAAACATTCAAGAAAAAGAAATAATACAATGTACAAGCATCCTTCAATTTATAAAATGTATTGTGGTAGTAATGTAGTACAAAAGTATTAAAAACAAAGAATGAGGCTATAGAGGTTCGAACTCAAGTCCCTGCTGAGAAATCTTCAAGTTTTGACTAGATAAGCTAGAAAACTTTTTGTAACAAGTGGTGTCACTTATTTGATATTACCGTTTTTCCTATTTTTTCATTTGAATTATATATAAATAATTAGTAAAGATTTTCGACGAAGCGGTGTCACGTGACACCGCTTTGCCTAAGGTAAATCCGCCGCTGGCAAGCGCATGTGGTAATATCTTCCTAGGATAAGCTTATATCACCCAACAGACTCAAGCATGGTAATCATGAAGCAGAATAATTCGCAGAAATTGAGAGAAAATCCATGACAATAGTCAAATGATGGATTAAGTAATACCTATCCAAAAAAATAATAAAAATTGAAGTAGAGACCAGAGAAATAGCCTAACCAGCATTTCAAGTGTCACGAAGGCCCCGGACACGTTCTTGAATCAGTTTCCGTTCCCAATCTGCTATATCTGCAAAGGCATAATCTGGCAGATTCTCAAATGGCTCCTTCCACTGATCATTTTTAGCCAAATCATAAGTAGCTGCTCGTATCGACCTTTTGTTGGGCCCACAGGGTCTCTTTGATGTGAGTGTATCATAGGCGGTATTTAGCTGCTCAACAAGCACTTCAAGATATCAGGACATAGTGCTATTAAGAGTTGCTAATGTGCTTTAATTAATAGACAAATGATAGTAGGAATATTGATTCACAAATCATGTTTCTGAATTTGGAAAAAAATTAATGTTCATATAAAAGATGAAATCTTACATCCATTGCACAGAACCAGAACATATAAGCAATTGAAACAGCAGGAGCCCTTCCCAATCCAGCAGTGCAATGTACGTACACTCTTCCTTTTCCTTCTGAAATTGCCCACCCTAGCAGTGAAACAGCTTCAGGTAATACACCCCTTAAGGAATCTGGATCAAAATCTTTTGCCTGCAATTGAAGTTTTGTGATGATCAAAATATATAAAATGAATGGGGTGTCTTGGGAAAAAAATAATATGCCAAAACCTACGAACATTTTATTTTCTTAGGCTAAAAACCTGGAAGAAAAAAAAAAAGTATTTTGAACTCCAGAGTTCTTAATGGAAAGAAAAGAAAACAACCAAATGATGCCCTTCTTCTATCAAATGTCTATAAACTATATCCACTATGCCGAAAACGTCAAAGCCTAGTTATTTTCTATAACCAGGAATATTTGGATATGGAGCCAGAGCATAAATGTACGCTATAAAACAAGTCTGCAAGATTCTGAAATATGGGCAGTCACTGATTTCCCGAATCAGTTACCATTGCTAGGGAAATATAATGCATAACTTAAATATTGATGTTAGCGCTTCATCTATTGACCATAACAGCGGCCAAGATATTGAAGTGTAGGATTAATAATAAGTAAACTAGCTCAATTCACATCAAAGTTGTTGACCATTGAAGGGAATACATGCTATCATTATTTCACATAGCTGAATATTATAGTGTAGACCAATGGTTTATGGGATAGAGGTCTGTGTTCTCTTTCGTGTGACCCACCCCCTAGAAATGGTACGTATCAGCCCCAAAAAAAAAAAGATTTACTTACAGGCCTTCTCATGTGATGAATTCCGAGCTCTGAACATCTTCTGACTATGGACTGGAGGTCTATTCCCCAAAACTCAATATCTTTGTCCTGCTGCAAGTTTAGTATAAAAGCGACATTCTCCTCTTTTTTCAAGTGATCTATATCTTCAGCTTTCTGGGGCTGGGAGCCAACAATGAGATTTTCTGTTATCAATGTGTAGTTCATTCCTGTAGTCAAAGGAATATTATTGTAAGGTGTCTATCAAAACTTCCTTTTATAGCTATCATCTCTTCGTGATAAATGACATTAACTATATAAAGAAACACAGGTATACCAAAAGAAGAATTAACCTAAATAGCCGCCCACCTAATTTCTTAAACAAACAATAGCCGGCGAACATATAATATGCATAATTGTATATATTAATATATAATCTATGTACACCGCCTAGGAAAATAAATATTACCGAAATGGATAATAATTCCTACTTATAGAAGAGGAAAGTTTATGGATTTTAGCATTATTGTATCACCCAATCTTAAGAAATCAACTAATTCAATATAGAGTAGCAATATCATCACACATTGTACATCAGATGCTCCTCTCAAACCATTTTTATGACAGGAAGTAGATTTATTAAGCAAGGAGCTTATTTTGGCTCGTCCATCGTTTAATATTGTTACAGTAATCACTTCTCAGATTCAACCTTGAGTAGGAATGTAAAGTTGTGTGTTAAAAAGGTATTTTTTTTTAAAAAAAAAAGGGCGATCTGACACTTTAATCTTTCTTCATTTTACTAAAGCGGTGACATAAACAGAAGCTTGGTCTACATAAAGTCATAAAACATACATAACCCAGCATTAGAAAGCCCAAGAGTAGACCAAGATCCACTTTTCTAGTTCTAGGGGCGTCTAAATCAGTTAAGACTAAAACCCCACCACGTTCTAAAAGTTAAGCTACTAACACCTAAATCTTAAAAGGTAAAACAAAAAGCGAGGTCCCCAACAAATAAAAACGTTAAAAGAGAATTAACCATATGAAAAAGAGCATCTCAAAAGGCCATAACTAGAAATTACTACAACTGCTACATAATTCAGAAAGAAACATAGTTGTTAGACGGGTAAATAAGCTAAAACAAAATAAATCTGATTTTGGATCAGCGAAATACCAAGATCATGGTGATATTCGTAAGGGTTCCTCATCATTCGTTTCATAGCTAAGTTGTATTCCTCCATCTTATTACTTGAGCTGCTCGAGACACTTCTGCTAGTATAATTTTCTTCAACTTCACTTTCAGGAAGTTTGCAGGAAATCTGGAACGACTTGTTGCTGAAATTACAGGCATTTTTCTTGGTTAAAAAAGGGAATAGAAATGGATTCTGTTGAAGTGGGGAGGTTGTTACAAGCCAGGAAGAACATAAGCAGCAAGTGGAGTTCCAGAGAGTTCTCATTTCTCTCTTTGCTTCTGATGGTCCAGCTCCTCCTTCTTCCCATATTTTCTATGGTCACTATTTGACTCAAGTCTCAATGGCTCTGTTTCCACAGTCGTAGCAAAATTTGGGCCTAAAATGTATGGGCTTGCTTAAAGCTGGGCCTGAGCCCGTGCTAAAAAAGGTCCCTTTTCATGGAGTTTGAACTAAATATTGAGCAAACTTATAGTTACTGGGGCCAAACTTATATCATCTGATAAATACAAAATAACCCCTTATAAGTCATAGCCTTTTATTTTTAATAATAACAAAGGCTAGCAACTGAAAAAACTAAAACTATACGCTCAACGCAAATAAAAAGGAAAGCACTCTTAATCGATTTTGTATCCTAAATTCACGCGTTCAGTATGGGATCTTCAATATCCAAACACTATAAAAGTCACCCAATTATTCATATTTTAAAAAAAAATGTAGAGTTTCTGAAGATTAAATCCAGAGAAGAGCTCCAAAAAATTCACGCTGAAATTCAAAGTTTTTGCACAATTGCTGCCTACAATCATCTTAATAGAGTTGAGATTTCGTTCTTAAATTGTGAAATTGATACAAAATCGACAAACTCAATTAATGTCTATGGAGATTGTGAATGTTGGAACTACTGTTCCAATTTTGATTCCAGTTTTACTTCAACATAGTGGTGAATGGGAGTGAGAGTAAATTTGTTAATTTCCTTGTTAATAGCGTGTTGATCAATTCGGAGTGTAGCTATGAGTATTTTGTTAATGAAATATACAAGCAATTGGGTAGAGATTAAATTAAAAGTGCGATGGAGATAAAATATATAGTGAAGGATTGTTGTATAGCAATCCCAATATACAATGATATGAGTGTGCGCTTGTATATGGAGATGAAAAATAAAAATCCGGATATCACTGAATATCCATTATGCATAACATTGTAAACTGTGTATTGAAGTGTTGAATGCTCATATTCAAGATCATACTTAGGTGGCAACTTACTCGCAACAACTTTAGCTGGTTTACAATGCCAGAACGTAGAAGAAGTACACGAAACTAATATTGTTGAGATGATGGATAATCATGTAAAAGGAGACAAAATTGAGATATTGAAGGAAAATTGTATAATAGATAATCCACAATATGAAAAAATTACACAAAGTCAGTTATATTGGGACAAAGATACACTCATTAGTGTAATAAAGTACTATGCAATACAAGAAAAATGCCAATTTATAGTGGATAGATCATCTACAACAAGGTATGATTTCTACTTTTGATATTGCATTTCTCTGTAATTTTATGTATGTTGCTTGTATAAAAAAATATATAATTATTGTATAATGAAATTGCATATATATAGTGCTTGTTATTTGAGACACAAGTGTAAAAATCTGAAGAAATGCATTATCATAACATTATATTTTAAATAAGTATTGTCTTACATGCGTGGATGAAAGTTGCAAATAGAGTCTTAGATCTTTAAGTCTACACAAATCAAATGTCTTCAAGGTTAGATGGTTCAATGATGTTCAAACTTGTCCAGAGATGAGTAGACTATTTTCACAATGTCATGCTACTTCGTCAGCAATTGCAAAAATAATTTATTACAAATATGCCAATCCAAAAATAATATACACTCTGCAGACATAATGAGTGACATGAAACAACAGTATGGGATTAATAGGAGTTACGTAAAAGCTTATAGAACAAAAGAAAATTATCACGACCCAAAATCCACTAAGAGTAGTGGTGGCACCGGACACTGCTGTCAGGCAAGCCAACCAAATTATTTAATCAAAATCTCGTTTTAAAACTTTTGAAATCTAGGATTTTCCTTAAAATTTAGCAATTTTAAAGAATATAGTCTCAAATTAAATTTAAATGATAAAGCGGTTAATACCATACTTCAAACCATCCCAGAACCCGGTGTCACAAGTGCATGAGCATCTACTGACAAAAAAATAAAATACACCATCCGTCCGAAATACAGTGGACAAGAAATAAATACAATATACTAAAAGGGACTATACTAGCTGTGGGTCGACTCGAATAATGCAACTCACCTAGTCCCAGAATCATCCGCGCTGCTACGCCCAGTAGGCCACCAGCGTTACATATACATGTGCAACAAAAATGCACAGAAGTATAGTATGAGTACATAAACAACGTGTACTCAATGAATATATCGCCTAATCTCGAAGAAGTAGAGACGAGATGGTCAACTTCGACACTTACTAGTGGTCCAATAATAATATGATGAAGATATGAGGATGACATGGATTTATCTAGCAACTATAACTCATAAAGCAAGAAAACATGTAACACCTTCTCAAATAATAATGAAATTCCAAGATTTACTTTTCGTTATCTTTATAGTTTATAGCGGCCATAAAAAGGCAATATCAACTTCAATAAGTTTCAGGATAAGCAATGCAAGCATGCGCATATTATGCCGAGGCGACGGCCCGATCCAACAGAAATATAAATTGTGCACTTGCCGAGAGTCGACGGTGCGCTTATAGATGCATCTATTTAATCTGTTGAGGCGTTCGGCCTGTTCCATAAATAAACACATACCCTGCTCACGAATCATACATGCGACGCAGGTATACATAGAGATACATGCTCAATCAGTCAATTAAGAACTTATCGGGGGATATTTATCCAAATAAAACAATTTCTCTTTTAACAATTCAGGAAAAATAACGTTTAATTCCTTTTTAAATTCATTTACTAATCCAAGGTGATATAAGCAATTAAAGCTATCAATGGGTTCATAAATAATCCAAGTATAACATGCGTTTGGGTCCTAACTACCCGGACAATAGCATAATAGTAGCTACGCACGGACTCTCGTCACCTCGCCCGTACGTAGCCCCCACAAATAGGAGCACATTCAATTATTTTACCTATGAGGATAATTTCCTCTTACAAGGTTAGAAAGGAGACTCACCTCGCTCCGAAGATCCATAACCGGCATTCCACGCCCTTCTGAAGACTCTACTTGATGCACCACTCTCCAAAACTAGCCAATGATTACGCAAATTCATTAATATATGCTCAATTATTCATTACAATCTAATTTATAGCAATTCCTAACTCCGATCGAAAAGTTGACCAAAACGCCGTCGGGCCCACTGCCCGGAATCCGAAATTTTTTGAAGATGAAGATTACGCATGACCTTAGAAACTCAAATATATAATTTTTACTAAATTCCATACTCCATGTCGTGGTTAAATTCCAAGAATATAATTTTTAGGTTTTTTCCTCAAAATCCCAAATTTTTTCTACACAATTCATGCTTAAATCCACATATAATTGATGTATTTAACTCATGATAGGGGGGATATCTTACCTTGTCATTGATGACGAAAATCCTCTGTTGAAGATCCCCCCAAAAAATAGCCCAAGCCATGAAAAATGGGTGAAATGAACTCAAACCCCGATTTAAAACATCCCTTCTGCCTCCAGCGATTTCCTCACATGCGGTCCCTTGACCGCTTCTGCGGTTTTGCAGGTGCAGATCAATCACCGCTTTTGCGGTCCGCCCAAGGGTGCCCTTTTTCGCTTCTATGATATGACCTCCGCAGATGCGGTCCCGCTTATGCAGAAATTTGACCGCATCTGCGGTCCACTCTGAGCCGACCCAATCCACTTCTAAGACCACTTCTCCGCAGATGCGGTCCCGCTTCTGCTGAACCTTGACCGTATCTACAGTCTTCAAGCCCTTGAACAAAAATTTGCACCTGCCCCTTCCTAGCCGCTTTTGTGGCGCCGCACCTGCGACCCCTTTTCCGCAGGTGCGGTTATGACAGCAACCAGCACTCCTCAACCTTCCAAAAATCCGATTTTCGATCCGTTAACCACCCGGAATCCACCCCGGGCCCCGGGAACCCCAACCAATCATACCAACTAGTCCCAAAATACATTACGGACTTGCTCGAGGCCTCAAATTACATCAAACAACCCTAAAATCATCAATCGATCTCCAATCCAAGCTTTATGAACCTTGAAATTTCGAACTTCTATTTCCGACATTTAAACCTATCAAATCACGTCTGATTGACCTTAAATTTTACGCACAAGTCATATTCGACATTACAGACCTACTCCAACTTTTGGAATCGGATTCTAACCCCGATATCAAAAAGTCCACCTCCGGTCAAACTTCTCAAAAACCATCAAATTTCTATCTTTAACCAAATGGATCCAAAATGACCTACGGACCTCCGAATTCACTTCCGATCGCGCTCCCAACTCCAGAATCACCATATGGAGCATTTCCTAGACTTGGAATCCTAAACGGACATCGATAACACTGAAATGCACTTCAAGCCAAACTTAAGAAATTTCTTCCAAAATGCTAACTTTCACAATAGAGGCCAAAACGCTCCCGGGTTATCCAAAACCTAATCCGGGCACACGCCCAAGTCCGAAATCATCATACGAACCTGCTGGAACCTTCAAATCCCAATCCCGAGGTCATTTACTCAAAATTCTAATCCTAGTTCATTCTTTTAACTTTAAGCTTCCGAAATAAGAATTCTCTTTCCAAATCAACTCTGGACTTCCCGAAATTCAATTCCGACCACGCATACAAGTCATAATACCTGAAGTGAAGTTGTTCATGGTCTTAGACTGCTGAATGGAGTGCTAGGAATCAAAGCGACTGGTCGGGTCGTTACAGAAAAGGCGCTTGAGCTACTAAGAGGGATACCACGTGAATCTTATAAAAAAATTTCCGGTCATTTGTATATGATAAATATGACAGATCCTGGTTTTGTCATAATATTACATAAATAAGAGGACGTGCGCTTCATGTATGTTTTTGTCGCACTAAATACATCAATCATAGGATGGAAATATTATTACCCTATTGTAGTGGTTGATGGGACATTCCTCAAATCATCACATAGAGGAACAATGTTAACAGCTAGCGCACAACATGCGGCAGGTGAATATGTTGCAGACTCGTATAATAATTATATATGGTGGTATAGATAATTCTTATCTGTGTATAACAAAAATAACACGTGGATGCTTTCTTATTTGCTTAACCAGGTAAAAATTTTTCACTAGCATGCGCTGTTGTGGATTCTGAAAATGATGCTTCCTGGGAATGGTATTTTGAAATGATTAGACAGGCTTTTGGGGAAAGGGAAAGGATGTGCATCATATTCGATCATCATGCAAGCATATTGAGGGGTGCTTCGATTGTGTATCCAAAGGTATCTCGCTGTGTATGCATCTTTCATCTTTGGAATAATATAGAGAAGCAGTTCAAGAAGAACCATGACCGGCTGAGGGAAGTATTTTTTGCAAAGGATAAAGCATACAAAATTGAATATTTTAATCGCCTCATGCAAGACATGGACAACATTGATAAGAGGGTAAGGGGTTACTTGTTCCATGTTGGTTATGAAAAGTGGTCCATAGTGCATTCCGCTGTTAATAGATCCATGGTGATGACTTCAAATATTGTCGAGTCACTCAATGCAAGAAATAGAGAGGAAAAAGAGCGACCAATCATAAGTTTGCTAGATTACATGATGAATTTGGTTATTGAATGGAATAATATGATTGCAATGAGTACATTTACTAGCCTAGGAAAAAACTATCATGAAGTACTGAAGGAAAATACCTATTTGTCGTTGAAGATGACGATAAATATTCTCTTATCATGTCTTACTTCATACGTCTGAATAACATACTTTGAAAAAAATTCTTTAATACTTGTCATATCCCTGTTTTACTTTTACTAATGATATCTATTTAATTTTAGGTGAGGCTTTCAACCGATTATGTATATATAGTAATGGATGTTGAACAAAGACAGAACATAGTCTGCATGCAAAAAAGAGAATGCTCGTGCAAATGATTTCAAGTGGATGAGATTCCTTATCCACATACTATGGTAGTATTGGACTAAACACACATGGAAGTACCCAAATATTGTTCTGCCTATTACAACAAAGAATACTTCAAGAAGACATATGAAGTTCTAGTTAATCCACTTCCATATAAAACTACATGGGGACCTGCCAACAGGTTTTAGATAATGTGGTCCTACCACAGAAGGGCAAACCAGGAAGACCGACAAAGTCGTGACGCAGGGGACTTTATGAATATCTGTATACTGAAACTATTACATGTGGATTGTATGAAAAATAAGGACACAACAGAAGAACATGTGGGAATGCTCAATACAACTAGTAGATGTTGCTATAGTGATTTAGTATTTTGTAACATTTTTCCTTCTGAATGTTACAATTAGAATATTGGAAAAATAATGAGATTTGAAATCAGATTCTCTCTGATGTATGAATTAAGATGCTAATTTTTGTCATAATGAAAGTATTGGAAGAACTTTTATTCCAAATACTATTATAGATGCCACTATACAAAAAAATATACAAAATAGATGACAATATACAAAATATATACAAAAAAACTGTCACCATACAAAATATACAAAATAGACTGTCACAATATAATTTATATGTAATATTTTTTTCCTATACAAAAAAAAATAAAATAAACTATAGCTATATAAAAAATATACAAAATAGACTGTCACTATACCAAAATATACAAAAAGAACTATCACTACATAAAAATATACAAAATAGAAATTGTATATTTATATATATAAAAAATAGACCGTCATTATTGTATATACAATTTACATACATTAGACTGTGACTATACAAACAATATATATAGATAGATATCACTATACAAAAGATATACAACATAAACTGTGGCTATACAAAAAATATACAAAATAGATGTCACTATACAAAACATATACAACGGACTGTTGCTATACAAAAATTATACAAAATAGACTGTCGCTATACAGTTTATATATAGTTAGCTGCCCCCAAAACTTCGTTCACAAAACTTCCTATAAAACTTAGCAACTATGAGCATGTGATTTTTGCATTATATGAAATACTCCAACGAAATCCAAGAAAATAGACTTTTTCTAATTATTTACCATTTTATAGGATTTTATAGAATTTTTATTTAATTATTTGTATTTTGTGCATGTTTTAGTTTTATTTAAGTTATGAAAATACCAAAAATATCATACATTGCATTTAGGTTCTATTTTATATTTTTTAGGAGTAATTAATTAATTATTTGCTTTATTAAAAATGAAGATCACAAAATGACCAATCTCTACATTTTTATCCTTTTTATTGATTTTTCTCTTTTAATATAGGATTAAGTAGCTTTTATAATTTTGTAATTAATTAATTAGTTTAATTTCTCAAATTTTAGATAATTTAATATTTTTAATTAAAAGAAAAAAAATAGAAATAAAAGGAAGAATTGAAGAAGGGGTTTATTTTTGAAATTGGGCCTTTTTACACTTAAAATTTGGCCCATACGCGTCCAAATTACCCAATAACCCAAGCCCAAACAATTAATCCACTCGGTCCATCTAGATGACCCCCAAAACGACCCCATTTTACCTCAATTCATCACAGTCGTTGGATTTTCATCATCCAACGTCCTGGAACACCTTTGTAGTTTACTATATTAATGTCTGAAGAGACCTCCCCCCACCATTGAACCCCTCTCACTTCATCTCCTTCTCTCTCAACATTCAGACCCTAGCCACCTTTATACCTACTGTGACGACCCGACCCGTCATCTCATGAGTTACCGTTCTGTTTTACTATTTTTTCTGCTTTTTTATGATGCATTATTAGTGTCTTATGTGATCGAGTTGGTTTGGAGTGATTATAGTAGGAAATGAGACACTTAGTCTCTTTTAAGAATGTTTGAGTTGGAAAAGGCAACCGGATGTGGACTTATGAGTTAGAGGGATTGGATGCGAGTTCCGATGATTCGGTTAGCTTCGAAGGATGATTTGTGACTTAGGAGTGTGATCGGAAGTGGTTTTGGGGGTCCGGAGTAGAATTAGGCTTGAATTGGCGAAGTTAGTATTTTAGCGATTTCCGGTTGATAGGTGAGGTTTTGATACGAGGGTCAGAATGGAATTCCGAGAGTCGCTATAGCTTTGTTATGTAATTTGGGATGTGTGTGTAAAATTTCAGGTCATTCGGAGGTGATTTGGTTAGGCTTTTGATCAAATGCGTGTTTCGGAAGTTTTAGAAAAACTTAGGCTTGAATTCGATGTAATTTGATGGTTTTGGTGTTGTTTGAGGTGTTTTGATGATTGGAAAAAGTTTGAATGATGTTTTAGGATGCGTTGGTACTTTTGGTTGAGGACCCGGGGGCCTCGGGGTGATTTCGGGGCTAACGGGGAGTTTTGAGCCTTGTGTGTTGCATGTTTTTCTGTTGCTCCAGGTATTTTTGCACTTGCGGTTTAGGGACCGCAGGTGTGGTCTCGCAAATGCGGAAGAGAGGGGCGCAGGTGCGGTTTTATGAAGGCATGTCAGGAACCGCAGATGCAGAGTGAGGACCGCATCTGCGGAGTCGCAGATGCGACAAGTTGACCGCAAATGTGGGATTGGGGCTTTAAGTGAATTTCCGCAGATGCGGAGGGCGTGACCGCAAAAGCGGATTTTGAGACCGTAGGTGCGGTTTCGGCTGGGCAGATGTATATATGCTTCTTCTTCGCGAATTTTGAAGGGTTTGATCATTTTTAACTCAAACTTGGAGGATTGTGGACGAATTTAAAGAAGGATTTCAAGGAGCTTCGATAAGGTAAGGATTTTTGGACCGAAAACACGATTCTATGGTGCTATTTCATGAATTATGACTGGAAATTTAAGGAATTAATGGACAAAAATGGTGGTTTAGGGCTTGAACTTAAGAGAGCAAAAATTGAGGATTTGAGGGGCCAATTGAACTCCGATTCTTGTGTTTTTGATATGTATAAACTCGTGAGGAGATAAGGAGTCGAATGATGTGAAAATTTTTGAATATCGAGAAGTGGGCTGGGGGCTCGGGTTTTGCTAATTTCGAGATTCTTGATATTTTTTGATTTTTTTCGATTGGGTATTGTTTCCTTAGCATATTGTGACGTATTCATTGTGGTTTTGATCAGATTCGACGCGCGAGGAGGTCGATTTGAAAGTCAAGGGCATAGCGACCTAGAGTCTGGCCGGCTTGAGGTGAGTAATGATTATAAATGATGTCCTGAGGGTTTGAAACCCCGGATTTGCACAACGTAGTGCTATGTTGAGGTGAGACACACGCTGTATGATGAGCGTGGGGTCCTTTACTACTAGGGACTTTGACTTGGTCCATCCCGATTGGTGATTTTTACCGTATTTTGACTGAGATTTAATTATTATCATTATGATCCGGGCTAGATGCCATGTTTGGGGCCTTGTGCCGACCTGTAGAACACTCAGGGGCATTTTTTTTACTGATTATCCTTACTTTACTTGTTAAAAATTATACCCTCAGTCATGTTTCTAATTGTTTAACACAATATGAACTTGTTGTTGAAATGCTAGTCCTAAATGAAAGTAATATGTGGGCTGAAATCCCTATCTTATATTAGTATGCCCGATAGGCTGTGTTTATATTGACTGAGAGGGGTTGAGAACCCAATAATAAGGATGTTTTATATGTTATGGATCAGGTTGCACGCCACAACAATATATTTATATGGATCGGGTTGCACGCCGAAGCAAATGTATATTTATATATATATGGATCTGGATGGGCGCCGCATCAATATAGCGGTTGGGCTGCAGGAGCCCCTTCGGAGTCTGCACACCCCCAGTGAGCGCAGTCGACTATTGTTATGGATCGGGCTGTGCGCCACAACGATATATGGATCGGGCTGCATGCTGCAGCGGTATATTTATGATTTCGGTTATTGTGAATAGTATATGAGTGAGTACTGAGGAAAAGTAATAAATAAGTGAACAATATGCTCGGGGAGTGGATTTTATACTTGATTAATACTAGTTAAGTTACCCGTTCTACCTGGTTTTAAGGAATTTCACCTGACTTCTTCATTATCTATTGTTTAAACGGCTTTACTGCTTTGATATAGAACTGCTTAGTGCCTTTACGCGATTTCATACTATTAGTCATTATTTATTATTATTACTCACTGGGTCAGAGTACTCACATTACTCCCTGCACCATGTGTGCATATCCAGGTGTTCTTGAGGTATAGTACGAGCTATTTTGAGGTTCAGATTCCACCGGAGTTATCAAGATAGTTGCATGGCGTCCGCAGACTCGATTTCTCCCTCTATGTTTCTTTACCTTTTCCGCATTTTAGATTGTTCCTGTATTAGACTATTAAATTCATGTAATTGAGGCTCTTGACTTGTGGTTTCCGCACATTTCATCTTTTATTTCAGACTTCTATTCATATTAGTTTGGTAATTTAATTCTATTAATCGGTATTGAATTTTAAAGAAAGATATTGAGAGTGTTGAATTGATCGGGCTTGCCTAGCATTGTGTTGGGCGCCATCACGACTGGGTTGGGGTCGTGACAAGTTGGTATCAGAGCCTAGGTTACTAGGTCTCGTGAGTTATGAGCCAGTTTAGTAGAGCCTCGTGGATTGGTACGGAGACGTTTGCATTTATCCTTGAGAAGCTGCCGAACCTTTAGGAAAACTTCATATTTGAAATTCTTGTCGTTCGACTTTGTTGAATCGGGAACTAAACTTCTACTATTTTATTCTCTCACAGATGGTGAGGACACGAGCTACCGGACGAGGTGGACGACCACCAGTACCACCCAATGAGGCCACCAGAGGCAGTGGACGCGGTCGTGGTCGTGGCAGAGGCAAAGTAGAGAGGGCAGCATCTATTGATCCACTAGTTGCCCCAGCTCCGGATCAGACTCCAGCAATACCAGTTCAGGTACCAGCTGTGCCCATCATGATTCTGGGTCTATAGGAGACCTTGACACAGGTTTTGACAGTTCATACTGGCCTGGCTCAAATAGTTTCAGCCACCACAGCAATAGCTACTTTGCAGGACGGGGGAAGGCAATCAGAACCCCGCTTCTCGCACACCTAAGCAGGTAGTGTAGGGACTACGGATGCCAGAGGCACCTCCAGCTCAGCAGGTTGTACCAGTGCAGGAGTTCAGGGTTCCAGCTATGCTGGAGGATGAGTAGCGTCATCTTGAGAGGTTTGGTAGACTCCAGCCTCCGACATTTAGTGGTGCTGAGGGCAAGGATGCCTAGGGTTTTCTTTACAGGTGCCAGCGGATGCTCCATACAACAGGGATTCTTGAGTCTAGCGGTGTGGCATTTACCACCTTTCAGTTTACTGGGGCTGCATTCACTTGGTGGGAGGCGTATAAGAGGCGTAGGCATGTTGGTGCAGCACCCCTTACTTGGCAGGAGTTCTCCACTCTCTTTTTGGAGAAGTGTGTACCTCAGTCCCGCAAAGAGGAGCTACGTAGGCAATTCGAGTGGTTGATACAGGGAGATATGACCGTGACTCAGTACGAGATGAGGTTTTCGGAGTTGGCTCGTCATGCCACCTAGATGATTCCGTCGGACCGTGAGACGATCAGGATATTTGTTGATGGCCTTAACGACCATCTCCATATTCTGATGATTAGAGAGAGTATAAGGTGCTACATTTAAGGAGGTGGTGGATATCGCTCGTGAGATTGAGTCAATTTTCCGTCGAGAGCGAGAGGAGAAGGAGGCCAAAAGGCCTCGTGGATCGGGCAGTTACAGTTGGGCTCCTTCGAGGGGCCAATTCCAGCATGGTAGAGGTCGTTCTTTCAGGCCTGCTCAATCGGCCCGCCTAGAGTATCATGGGGCATCTTTAGGTCGTGGTCATCATGGGTCTCAGTAGGGCCAACCTTCACTCAGCGCCCTCCCAACTCAAAGTTCATCTCGTGCCCCATCATCTCAGGGTTCTTCTGCACCGAGTGCGTCTGCTAGTCACTCAGGTGCGAGGGGTTCCCTTCAGTCCCCATCTCCAGCACCGGGTAGTTGTTATGAGTGCGGAGAGTTTGGTTACATGAGGAGGCAGTGTCCCGACTTTGTGATAGTCAGCATCAGCAGAGGGGTCAACCCTTGACTTTTGCTCTAGTTACTTCACCACCCGCCCAGTCAGCTAGGGCTGGAGATCAGGCAGCCAGGGGATGCCCCATAGGGGGAGGTTGATCAGGCGGTGGCAAGGCTTATTTTTATGCTATACCAGGTAGGACAGAAGCCATTGCTTCAGATGGTATCATTACAGGTATTGTTTCAGCCTGCCACAGAGATGCCTCCATATTATTTGACCCCGGTTCCACCTATTCTTATGTGTCCTCATATTTTGCTCACTATTTGAGTGCGCCCCGGGAGTTTCTTGCTTTACCTGTTTATATGTCTACCCCGGTGGGCGACACTATTATTGTGCACCGTGTGTACCGGTCATGTGTTATGGCTATTGGGGGTTTGGAGACCCGAGTTGATCTATTGCTATTAAGCATGGTGGACTTTGATATTATTTTAGGTATGAATTGGTTATCTCCGTGTCATGCTATTCTAGACTGTCATGCTAAGACAGTGACTTTGGCTATGCCGGGTGTACCGCGGATCGAGTGGCATAGTGTGACTGATTATGTTCCGAGTAGGGTGATCTCTTTCTTGAATGCCCAGCGTATGGTTGGGAAGGTTTGTCTCTCGTATCTTGCTTTTGTGAGGGATGTCGGAGCTGAGACTCCTAGTATTGATTCATTTCCAGTTGTGAGGGACTTTCTCGATATATTTCCTGCAGACCTGCCAGACATGCCGCCGGACAGGGATATTGATTTTGGTATTGACCTGGTGCCAGGAACTTAGCCTATCTCTATTCCGCCATATCGTATGGCACCAGCGGAGTTAAAAGAATTGAAGGAGCAGCTTCAAGAACTCCTAGATAAAGGGTTCATTCGGCCTAGTGTGTCACCTTGGGGTGCGCCAGTTCTATTTGTGAAGAAGAAGGATGGCACAATGAGAATTTGCATCGATTATAAGCAATTGAACAAGGTAACAATTAAGAACAAGTATCCCCTGCCCCGTATTGATGATTTGTTCGACCAGCTTCAAGGAGCGAGGGTGTTTTCCAAGATTGATCTCCATTCGAGCTATCACCAGTTGAAGATCAGGGATTCAGATATTCTTAAGACTGCTTTCAGGACTAGATATGGTCACTATGAGTTTCTTGTCATGTCTTTAGGGCTGACCAATGCCCCAGCAACGTTCATGCATTTGATGAAAAGTGTATTTCGGCCTTATTTGGATTCGTTCATTATTGTTTTCATTGATGATATTCTGGTGTACTCGCGTAGTCAGGACGTGCACACAGAGCATTTGCAAGTTGTATTGCAGAGATTGAGGGAGAAGAAACTTTATGTAAAGTTCTTCACGTGTGAGTTTTGGCTCAGTTCAGTGGCTTTCTTGGGACACGTAATGTCCAACGAGGGTATTCAGGTTGACCCGAAGAAGATGGAGGCGGTTCGGAGTTGGCCTAGACCGTCCTCAGCCACAAACATAGTTCTTGGGTTGGCAGGCTATTATCGCCGGTTTGTTCAAGGCTTTTCCTCTATTGCGTCGCCCTTGACCAAGTTGACATAGAAGGGTGCTTCATTTGTATTGTCGGACGAGTGTGAGGAGAGCTTTCAGAAGCTCAAGATAGCTTTGACCACAACTCCAGTATTAGTTTTGCCATCAACTTCGGGTTCATATACCGTATATTGTGATGCTTCATGAGTTGGGATTGACTGCGTATTGATGTAGGAGGGTAGAGTTATTACTTATGCTTCTCGTCTGTTGAAGCCCCACGAGAAGAACTACCCTGTTCATGATTTGGAGTTGGCCACCATAGTTCATGTATCGATGATTTGGAGGCATTACTTGTATGGCTTATCATGTGAGGAATTCACCGATCATCGCAGTTTTCACCATTTGTTCAAGCAGAAGGATCTTAATTTGAGGCAGCGGTGATGGCTAGAGTTAATAAAGGATTATGATATTACTATTCTGTATCATCCGGGGAAGGCCAATGTAGTGGCCGATGCTTTGAGCCGAAAGGCAGTGAGTATGGGGAGCTTGGCGTACATTCCAGTTGAGGAAAGGCCATTTGCACTTGATGTTCAGGCCTTGGCCAATTGGTTTGTGAGATTAGATATTTCGAAGCCTAGTCGGGTGTTGGCTTGTGTGGTTTCTCGGCCTTCTTTATATGACCATATCAGAGAGCGCCAGTATGATGATCCGTATTTGCTTGTCCTTAAGGACAAGGTTCAGCATGATGCTACCAGAGATGTGACCATTGGTGATAATGGTGTGTTAAAGATGCAGGGCCGTATTTGCATGCCCAATGTAGATGGGCCTCGGGAGTTGATACTGGAGGAGGCCCATAGCTCGCAGTATTCCATTCATCTGGGTGCCACGAAAATGTATCAGGATCTTAGACAGCACTATTGGTGGTGGAGGATGAAGAAAGATATTGTGGAGTTTGTAGCTCGGTGTCTCAATTGTCAGCAGGTGAAATATGAACATCAGAGATCGGGTGGCTTGCACCAGCAGATGGTTATTCCTGAGTGGAAGTGGGAGAGGATCACTATGGATTTTGTTACCGGACACCCACGAACTTTGAATAAATTCAATGCTATTTGGGTGATTGTAGACAGCACTTCATTCCTATTTGTACAACTTATTCTTAAGAGCGGTTGTCAGAGATTTATATTCGGGAGGTTGTTCGGTTGCATGGTGTCCCAGTTCCCATTATATCCGATCAGGGCACTCAGTTTACTTTGCAGTTTTGGCAGACTGTTCAGCGAGAGTTGGGCACTCAAGTACAGTTGAGCAGAGCCTTTCACCCTCAGACGGATGGGCAGTCCGATTGCACCATTTAGATATTAGAGTATATGCTACACGCCTGTGTTATTGACTTTGGAGGGTCATAGGATCAGTTTTTACCGCTTGCAGAGTTTTCCTACAAAAACAACTACCAGTCGAGCATTCAGATGGCTCTGTATGAGGTTTTGTATGGGAGGCAGTGTAGATCTCCAGTTGGTTGGTTCGAGCCCGGTGAGGCTAGGCTATTGGGGACATATTTGGTTCAGGATGTATTAGAGAAGGTGAAGGTGATTCAGGAGAGACTCTATACAACACAGTCGAGATAGAAGAGTTATGCAGATAAGAAGGTTGGAGATGTATCCTACATGGTTGATGAGAAGGTCCTATTGAAGGTATCACCCACAAAGGGTGTTATGAGATTCGAAAAGAAAGGGAAATTGAGTCTGCGATTCATTGGGCCTTTTGAGGTATTCCGGAGGATTGGGGAGGTGGCTTATGAGCTTGCCTTAACACCCAGCTTGTCGAGCGTGCATACAGTTTTTCATGTTTCTATGCTCTAGAAGTATATTGGAGACCCGTTCTATGTTCTAGATTTCAGTATGGTTTAGTTGGAGGGTGATTTGACTTATGATGTAGAGCCAGCAGCCATTTTGGATCGTCAGGTTCGGAAGTTGAGGTCAATAGATGTTGCTTCGGTGAAGGTGCAATGGAGAGGTCGACCCATGGAGGAGGATACCTAGGAGACCGAGCGGGAGATGCGGAGCAGATACCGTCACCTATTTGAGGCTTCAGGTATGTTTCTTGACTTGTTCGAGGACGAGCGTTTGTTTAAGTTGGGGAGGATGAACCCATCGTCTCATGAGTTACTGCTCTGTTTCCCAATTTTTTTCCTGCTTATTTATGATTCATTATCAGTGTCTTGTGTGATCGAGTTGGTTTGCAGTGATTATTGTAGGAAATGAGACACTTAGTCTCTGTTAAGTAGGCTTGAGTTGGAAAAGGCAACCGGATGTGGACTTATGAGTTAGAGGGCTTGGATGCGAATCCCGATGATTCGGTTAGCTTCTGGGGATGATTTGTGACTTAGGCGTGTGATTGGAAGTGGTTTTAGGGGTCAAGAGTAGAATTAGGCTTGAATTGGTGAAGTTGGTATTTTGGCGATTTCTGGTTGATATGTGAGATTTTGATCAGAGGGCCAGAATGGAATTCCGAGAGTTGATGTAGCTTCGTTATGTGATTTGGGATGTGTGTGTAAAATTACAGGTCATTCGGAGGTGATTTGGTTAGGTTTTTTATCAAATGCGTGTTTCAGAAGTTTTAGAAGAACTTAGGATTGAATTCGATGTAATTTGATTGTTTTGGTGTTGTTTGAGGTGTTTTGATGATTGGAGCAAGTTTGAATGATGTTTTAGGATGCGTTGGTGCTTTTGGTTGAGGTCCCGGGGGCCTCGGGGTGATTTCTAATGGCTAACGGGGAGTTTTGAGCCTTGTGTGTTGCAAGTTTTTCTGTTGCTCCAGTTAATTTCGTACCTGCAGTTTGGGGACCGCAGGAGCGGTCTCGCAGATGCTGAAGAGAGGAGCGCAAGTGCGGTCTTATGAAGGCATGTCAGGAATCGCAGATGCGGAGTGGCGACCGCATCTGCGGAGTCGCAGATGCGCCAAGTTGACCGCAGATGTGGGATTGGGGCTTTAAGTGAATTTCTGCAGATGCGGAGGGTGCGACTGCAGAAGCAGATTTTGAGACCGCAGGTGCGGTTTCGACTGGGCAGATGTATATATGCTTCTTCTTCGCGAATTTTGAAAGGTTTGTTCATTTTCAACTCGGACTTGGAGGATTGTGGGCGAATTTAAAGAAGGATTTCAAGGAGCTTCGATAAGGTAAGGATTTTTGGACCGAAAACACGATTCTATGGTTCTATTTCATGAATTAGGACTGGAAATTTAAGGAATTAATGGACAAAAATGGTGGTTTAGGGCTTGAACTTAAGAGAGCAAAAATTGAGGATTTGAAGGGTCAATTGAACTCCGATTCTTATGTCATTGATATGTATAAACTCGTGGGGAGATAAGGAGTCGAATGATGTGAAAATTTCTGAATTTCGAGAAGTGGGCCCAGGGCTTGAGTTTTGCTTATTTCGAGATTCTTGATATTTTTTGATTGTTTTTGGTTGGGTATTGCTTATTTAGTATATTGTGATGTATTCGTTGTGGTTTTGATCAGATTCGACACGCGAGGAGGTCGATTTGAGAGGCAAGGGCATATCGAGCTAGAGTTTGGCTGGCTTGAGGTGAGTAATGATTATAAATGATGTCCTAAGGGTTTGAAACCCCGGATTTGCACAACGTAGTGCTATGTTGAGGTGAGACACACGCTGTATGATGAGCGCAGGGTCCTTTACTACTAGGGATTGTGACTTGGTCCATCCCGATTGGTGATTTTTACCGTATTTTGACTGAGATTTAATTATTATCATTATGATCTGGGCTAGTTGCCATGTTTGGGGCCTTGTACCGACCTGTAGAACCCTTAGGGGCATTGTTTTTTTACAGATTATCCTCACTTTACTTGTTAAAAATCATGCCCTCAGTCATGTTTCTAACTGTTTAACACAATATGAACTGGTTGTTGAAATGCTAATCCTATATGAAAGTAATACGTGGGCGGAGATCCATATCTTATATTATTATGCCCGAGAGACTGTGTTTATATTGACTAAGAGGGGATGAGAACCCAATAGTGAGGATGTTTTATATGTTATGGATCGGGCTGCACGCCGCAACAATATATTTATATGGATTGGGCTGCACACTGCAACAAATGTATATTTATATATATATGGATCGGGCTACGCGCTGGAGCAATATAATGCTTGGGCTGTAGGAGCCCCTTCGGAGTCTGCACACCCCCAATGAGCGCAGTTGACTATTGTTATGGATCGGGATGTGCGCCACAGCGATATACGGATCGGGCTGCACGCTGCAGCGGTATATTTATGATTTCGGTTATTGTGAATAGTATATGAGTGAGTACTGAGGAAAAGTAATAAAAAAGTGAACAATATGCTCGAGGAGCGGATTTTATACTTGATTAATACTGGTTAAGCTACCTGTTCTACCTGGTTTTAAGGAATTTCACCTGACTTCTTCGTTATCTGCTATTTAAAGGGCTTTACTGCTTTGATATAGAACTGCTTAGTGCCTTTACGTGATTTCATACTGTCAATCATTATTTATTATTATTACTCACTGGGTCGGAGTACTTATATTAATCCCTGCACCAAGTGTGCAGATCCAGGTGTTCCCGAGGTGTAGTACGAGCTATCTTGCTGTTCAGATTCCACCGGAGTTATCGAGGTAGCTGCATGGCGTCCGCAGACTCGAATTCTCCCTCTATCTTTCTTTACCTTTTCCGCATTTTAGACTGTTCCGGTATTAGACTGTTGAACTCATGTAATAGAGGCTCTTGACTTGTGACACCGGATCAGTGGGCCATTGTAGAGATTATTATTATTGTGGTTTCCGCACATTTCATCTTTTATTTCAGACTTCTATTCATATTAGTTTGGTAATTTAATTCTGTTAATCGGTATTGAATTTTACAAAAGGGATTGAGAGTGCTGAATTGGTCGGGCTTGCCTAGCATTATGTTGGGCGCCATCACGACCGAGGTTGGGGTCGTGACACCCTTACCGTGAACAGCCACCTGCCACCCACCTGAAATCGC
Organism: Nicotiana glauca; assembly: GCA_026770625.1. Classification (NCBI taxonomy): domain Eukaryota; kingdom Viridiplantae; phylum Streptophyta; class Magnoliopsida; order Solanales; family Solanaceae; genus Nicotiana; species Nicotiana glauca. The sequence goes on along the minus strand of MU671505.1, from coordinate 264 downwards.
CTACGGCGGTGACCGGTGGCTAATCGCCACCAAAATAACACCATAGACTTCCGTCCATCTCCTCTTTCCAAATCTCCAATCCTCTTTCCTCGAATCCCCGCCGAGCTTCTCGAATCTTGAATCAAAGAAGACCAGCCAAAACCCTAACTCACCTAAAAATCCCCAAAGTTTCACCCTGAACTCCCCATCGTCTCCTCATTACCAATATCTAATTGGTTTTCCTCAAATCCATGACAAACTCTTCGAATATTGAATCGAAGAAAC
>MU671504.1:7111-28289 GCA_026770625.1 Nicotiana glauca | reverse complement strand
ATATATATCATCAAAACAACATAAAAAATGTGATTATTTAGGGCGTGATTATAGTCAAATTCACCTATTATCATCCACTGAATCATCAAATAAACTGGAATGAGTGTGACTGTTAACTATACCTGAGTGCTAACTTTGCCAATATTGAGCCTTGTTCTTCCACACAACTTTTTTATAATGGAATTTCCCTAGATAAATCCTGCATTATCTCGCAACACTAGCTATTAAGTTAGCAGCAGCCGTTTATTTTTCCTCCATGCCTTTGTTTGAAAAGATATGTAAATGTTTCCTGTTTTTCTTCTTAAGAATGATAGGAGCATCTCAAATTCAATGACTCTTACTCAATTTTTGTTTATGTTACTTTGGATGAGCAGGAGGCTTTGGAAGCTATCTGTTTGGCATGAGTGAAGTTGTTGCCAAACAGGCAGTTGAAGCTAATAATGAAGCAAATATTAAGAACCCCTCTTTGGGATGGATGATAGGGTTTCTTTTTGTTGTTAGCTTTCTTGGGCTTTTCTCAGTGGTTCCACTTCGTAAGGTATATTCCTATCTCAGGATATGTGTAGTGCATATGTATAACAAATTTTCTTGCAAAAGATAAAAGCTGTTCTCAATATTTTGTTTCTGGAGTTATCAGTTTTACTTTTTTCCTCTACACGTTTTTTTTTTTGGGTTATGACACTTCTCTATGGCGTAATCAACCTTAATATTTGTTAAACACAGATTGAGACACTAGAGCTTTATGCCATACATAGTACTTGGAATGACATGTTATCACTTGATTTAGTCATCCTTATTTTATTCTTCTAGACTGTATCTTGATAATGCAAAAAACTATGTTTCAGATTATGATCATAGACTTCAAACTGACTTATCCAAGTGGCACTGCAACTGCTCACCTTATCAACAGTTTCCACACCCCACAAGGAGCTAAACTAGCAAAGTAAGAAATTTCACATTTTAGTAAATTCTGTCAGCATTAATACAGATGGTATGATTACAATTTTATTGTTTCTTTCTAATCGATCACTACAGGAAACAAGTAAAAGCTCTGGGAAAGTTCTTCACCTTCAGCTTCCTATGGGGTTTCTTCCAATGGTTTTTCACTGCTGGGGATGACTGTGGATTTGCGAGCTTTCCCACGTTTGGCCTTAAAGCCTATGAGAACAGGTAGGTTCTAATTCCACATTTCCTGCATGATAAAGGTTCAATTTCAGCCATCTCTCTCGCAACCGAAAGAGATGAGTTGATATTCATTAAAACTATTTACAAAATTAGCTTTTTAATATAGTTTGAGGTGTGGGGTTCAATAACATCTCAATATCTCCTTTCAACTTTTGTTTACTTTTATTTGACATTTTAATTGTTTCCAATCAACCAGGTTCTACTTTGACTTCTCAGCAACATATGTTGGTGTAGGGATGATATGTCCTTATCTAATTAACATCTCTTTGCTACTCGGATCTATCCTTTCTTGGGGTATAATGTGGCCTCTGATTCAGGACAGAAAGGGTCATTGGTACCCTGCAGATGAGAGTCCCGCCAGCTTTCACGGCTTGCAAGGCTATAAGGTAATCTCCTCCCTTTTCTTTTAGACCAAAAATAAGGACCAAAATGAGGCAAATTTTTCAATTCTTAAGATATCTTTTTCATAATTCTCTTCTATTGTAGGTCTTCATAGCAATAGCCATGATCCTTGGTGATGGTCTCTACAATTTCTGTAAGGTACTTGGACGAACATTATATGGTCTGTATATGCAATTTCGCGATAAAAATGAAGGTGCAGTCCTACCAGTTGGCGCTCGTCCATCTCCTCAGGAGCCTTCCCTATCTTTTGATGATCAGCGACGAACAGAGCTTTTCCTGAAGGATCAAATCCCGACATGGTTGGCCATAGTCGGTTATGTTGGCATTGCGATCATCTCCATTATAACACTTCCACACATTTTCCATCAGCTTAAGTGGTACCACATCGTAGTGATTTATATTTTCGCACCAGTACTAGCCTTCTGCAATGCTTATGGTTGTGGTCTCACTGACTGGTCATTGGCATCCACCTATGGGAAGCTGGCAATATTCACAATTGGTGCATGGGCCGGGGCTGCTCACGGAGGGGTTCTTGCTGGACTTGCTGCTTGTGGTGTCATGATGAACATTGTTTCTACTGCATCCGACCTATCACAGGACTTCAAGACTGGTTATATGACATTAGCTTCCCCTCGGTCCATGTTCATAAGCCAGATTATTGGCACAGCAATGGGTTGTGTCATCTCCCCATGTGTATTTTGGCTCTTCCTTAAGGCATTCCACAGCTTAGGTACCCCAGGTTCAGCATATCCTGCCCCTTACGCACTGGTGTTTCGTAGCATGTCTATCATAGGAGTTGAAGGTTTCTCAGCTCTACCAAAGCACTGCCTCACCCTTTGCTATGTATTCTTTGTTGGAGCTATCGTCATCAATGGCATCAGAGATCTCGTGGGAAAGAACAAGGCAAAGTACATTCCTCTCCCGATGGCGATGGCCATTCCCTTCTATCTTGGCTCCTACTTTGCTATTGATATGTGTCTCGGGAGCTTGATATTGTTCGTTTGGTCAAAGATAAACAAGGCCAAGGCTGATGCATTTGGACCTGCCGTGGCTTCTGGACTGATTTGTGGTGATGGGGTCTGGACTTTACCCAGTTCAATACTAGCTTTGTCAGGAGTGAAACCACCCATTTGCATGAAGTTTCTATCTAGGAAAGATAACACCAGGGTCGATAGTTTCTTAAATTCTTGAACTCCCTTCTTCTTGTAGGTGTTTATCATTCTCTATTATTTCTCTTAGTATTGTCACCGATTAAATCATTCGTGTACATATCGTGTGCTACAATTGTCATAAATCATTTCAGCTTCAACTGAAACAGGATTGCTATGCTGAGTCAATGTACCCCTTAAATATACAATTGTGTACAAAAAGCTATTGTTTTTTCTTTTTGGGTGCATTGGCTAGCATATATCCAATTAGAGATCAATGTGAACAAAATATGTTGGTCTCCATGTTAGAAGTCAAGTTCTAAAGGCTGAAAAGTAAGCATGGAAGAAAAAGAAAAGATAAAAAACCAGTTTTCCCTTATTTCTGTATCGACTTGTATTATTTGTTGTGTTGGAAAGAAAAGTATCTGGTTTCGTTATTGTTTAAAAGACATAAGGAAAAGAAAACTTTATCCAGAAGCATAAATAAAGGCTTGAAGACGTCAACACGTTTTGTACTTAAGTCCTTTTATTCGAGATATAGCTAGCATTTTCTAGATTCTCATATCTTTGAATATAAATCTCCTTTTTTCTTGACCCAACAACCCCACCATTGTGACTATTCTGTTCTGCAATATCTTGGTTATTCCTAGTGATCTAAGCTTCTTTATTGCCAACCTGCAAGTTAACAGACACCTTATATACTAGAGAAAAAAACAAGTTTTGCTGTAAATCTTGTATATACACAACTCAAATACACGCTGTTGGAGCTGGTGTTAAGGCGGTGCTGGCATCAGACTTGCCCTCCTATGGATCCTCGTTAACTGTTTTAGATTGTACGGTTACCTCCCCGCGTCAGTATTGGGTAATTTGCGGTCCTGTTGCCTTTTTCACAGACGAAGGAAGGTACGTCAAGAAGTTGAAGATGTGTTTGGTGTTTGTATGTGATGAAGATGAGAGGGTATTACAAAGACAGGCAGCTCCAGGGACATGTCCTTACTGTGGAGGGATGGTTCAAGCCTTGGACATGGAGAGCCAGTGGAGATTCTGCTTTGTCCCTCTTTATTTCAAGACTAAGCGCAGATATTATTGTACCCTTTGCACCAGGCGTCTCATTATCCGATAATTTTCCCTATCATATATATGATTATAGCCTTCTTTTTTAATCTTGTTTCCTTCAACTTCCAAGAAAATAAACATGTATAATCCTTGGGCTTTTCAGGTATAAAGGGTGTGTATACTATATGTTATCTAAGTTTAAACCATTAATAAACATAGGCTGTTTTGGTATAAAGTATTACAATATTAGCGATCGAATACCATAATTAGAGCATTTAATTGCTAGAAGTATTCCCTTTTCCATACTATAGTGCATTCTTACATTTTTTTTTTAAAAAAAAAGAAAAATATTGAGCTTAATAAAGCATTTCCGGCTATATCTTTATACAGAAAGTTAATGAAGATACATTGATCAAGCTTTCTGCACTGCACTACACATGTACAATCTGGTGAAAGTTTTTAGTTTCTGCAGCTGTACATTGGAAGTAATTTTGCTTAGGCCTCAATCAGTTCTTTAATTGGTTTACTGTTTATGTTAGCTGATGGGATACTAGTGAATTCAGAGAGTATAGCTCTGAACTCATCTCCTGTAAGAGTCTCCTTTTCTAGCAGCACATCCACTAACTTGTCGATTGCCTCCCTGTTGTTCCTTATGTGGTTCTTTGCAATTTCATACGCTCTCTCAATTATGTGCCTTACAGCTGCATCAATGTCTTCTGCTAGTTTCTCTGACATTTGATTCCTCGCCAGCATCCTCAGCACCAAGTCACCACTTTGTGTTGCAGGATCAGTTAACGCCCATGGTCCTATCTCAGACATCCCGAACATAGTCACCATCTGCTCATGATATAAACATTAACAAGTCAATACTTATGAGTATTCGACTATTTTTTTTTACCTTATTTGGTGTAACAAGAAGATGTGCCAAATAAGTAAGTACCTGTCTTGCTATTTGAGTTATTTGTTGCAAGTCTCCAGCTGCACCAGTAGTGATTTCTGCTTCGCCAAAAATTATTTCCTCTGCTGCTCTACCTCCTAAGCCTCCCACTATTCTAGCAAAGAGTTGCTGCTTAGAGATTAAGGTTGGATCTTCACCAGGAATAAACCATGTAAGCCCGCGAGCTTGCCCTCTTGGGATCAATGTAACTTTTTGTACTGCCTCATGTCCATGGGTCAATGTCCTACAAGCACAATAACTCACTCTTTAGTACTTTATCTTTTGATTACAAATAACAAACTGAAAAAGCTGAATACTTAAACAGCTTCTTAAATTTGTCCTGGTTTTTCATCTAGACGAAGGAGAGCCTTGGCATAACTGATAAAGGTGCTGCCATATGACCAGGAGGTCACGGGCTTGAGACGTGGAAACAACCTCTTGTAGAAATGCAGGGTAATAGACCCTTGTGGTCCGGCCCTTCCCGGGACCCTGCGCATAGTGGGAGCTTAGTGCACTAGGCTACCCTTTTTTCATCTAGACACCTTATCTAAGGGCCTAGCATATTGAACACTTGATGTTAGTTGAAAAAACAAATAAGGAGCAAATTACTCCCTTTTTTTGCTTCATGTAATATAATCTAGTATAAACGAAAACAATGAGAGGAAAGAAATGATTGTTAACTTACGCGCAGACACCATGTCCAACTTCATGATATGCTACCAAAATCTTGTTTTTGCCATCTGTCATCCTGGTTCCTTCCATTCCAGCAACAATTCTATCGATGGAATCATCGATCTCTTTCGAGGTAATCTTATCTTTTCCTCTTCTTCCAGCTAGAATGGCAGCTTCATTCATGAGGTTTGCAAGATCTGCACCACTGAATCCTGGAGTTCTCATTGCAATAACACTTAGAGACACATCTTTATCAAGCTTCTTACTGTTACTGTGAACCTTCAGTATTTCTTCCCTTCCTCTTACATCAGGCAGTCCAACACTTACCTATTGTATTACAAAATGGATGTAATATCATTATCAATGAAGTATATTCTGGAAACTGTATTGGAATTTTACAATCAAAAGCTCATTTTATACCTGCCTATCAAATCTTCCAGGTCTAAGCAAAGCTTGATCAAGAATTTCAGGCCTATTAGTAGCAGCAATGACAATGACTCCAGTGTTTCCAGTAAAACCATCCATTTCAGTGAGAAGTTGGTTAAGTGTCTGCTCTCTTTCATCATTTCCACCACCAATACCAGTTCCTCTTTGCCTCCCAACAGCATCAATCTCATCAATAAAGACTAAACAAGGTGAATTTTGCTTTGCCTTGTTGAATAAGTCCCTAACTCTAGAAGCTCCCACACCAACAAACATCTCAACGAACTCTGAACCAGAGAGAGACAAGAATGGAACCTCTGCTTCTCCGGCGATTGCCTTAGCTAGCAATGTCTTCCCTGTCCCTGGTGGCCCTACTAAGAGCACTCCCTTTGGTATCTTTGCCCCAACTGCAGCAAACTTTTCTGGGGTTTTCAAGAACTCAACAATCTCTTGAAAATCTTGCTTTGCATCATCTACTCCAGCCACATCATCAAATGTTACTCCTGTATTTGGTTCCATCTGGAATTTTGCTTTGCTCCTGCATTATTCATAAACAAGTACACTAATTATTAGTAGTTGTTGAATATCACTTCACCAGACATAATGTTCAATCTTGATCATGTTTATGGAATTTCTATTATAGCATACTGTTGGGTTTCTTAAAGATATGGAGCAGCAAAAAAATTAAAAGAATGATTGAAATTGTCTCTCCTATGTTTTATTAACTATAGAGCGATTTAAATAGCCAAGTTGAAAATAAAATACTAGATTTATAAAATATTGAAAAATCAAAAATATAGCAACAACCTACAATACTAACCGAAATTTAAGTTCAAACAAAGTAGACTACTCTTACTGCTAAAAAAAGGGCTATCCGCTATGCGCGGGATCCGGGGAAGGGCCGAACCACAAAGGATCTCTTTTATGTAGTCTTATCCTGCATTTCCGCAGGGTGTTTTCACGGCTGGAACCCGTGAACTCCTGGTAATATTATTATTCTAGTAAATCAGCAGTAACAGAAGCTATATTCAACACATACCTTCCTAATCCAAAAGGCAAGTTTGGCCCACCAGGGGTATTTGAAGAAGAGCTTCTCAACAGCAAAGAGCCAAGCAATATCAATGGAAAAGCTAAATTCCCTAGTAAATCAAGAAGTGGTCCTATGACATTCATTTCAGGGAGATGAGCAGCAAAATCTACATCCTTCTCTCTAAGTTTTCTCACCAATTCTGGTGGCAATCCTGGCAACTGAACTTTAACTCTCTGGACTTTGTTAAGAGCAGGATTGAATATCTCAGCAACAGCACTATTCTCAAAGAAATCAACTTTTTTCACAGCACCTTGATTCAAGTATTCCAAGAATCTTGAATATGACATCCTACTTGATGTTGCTTCACTTTCTGCTCTTGCTGGTTTAGCCAAAGTACCTGCTACAAGGCTCAAACCACTAGTACTCAACAGCTTCCTTCTGTTTATTCTGGTGTCTGAATATGATTTTTGACATGGGGTTTCTTTACTAAAGATTTTAGGATTGTGAGTATCCTTAGAAATATCTTGGGATTTGCATAGGGGAAATTGAGTGACAGACAAAGAAAGAGTAGGAGACATTTTCATTTTCTAAACTCAGGCTTTTGTGTTTATGTATGTATCGTGCACTTTGGGAAGTTGACTGCTTTCAGAGGGAAAGATGGTAAGAATGTTGTAATAGAGTTGGTTTATATAAGATTTGATGGAGATGTTTCTAGTGCTACTTTGTTTGGAATTTTGTATGTGATGTTTTTGTTGGTATGTACTTGGTCATTCTTGAAGGCTCTAGAGTAAATGACTCATGGCTATTAGGATATGATGTGATGGAAATTAGAATGAAATCCTAACAGCTCAAGTTTATAATTAGCAGACATTATATAGTAAGTCTGGAGTTTAACCATACACTTGGAGATAGGGTTGTACATAATTTGGTAGATATCGAATTATTGTATCGAAAACGAAATTTTTGGTATTTGATATTTAATATTTTGGTATTCGGTATGGTGTTTGATTTAAGTTTTAAAAAATATTGGCATTAAGTATGTTATTTGGTATTTTAAAATAAAATACTGAAACACCGATACCGTACCGAAATATATATTATACTACACAATACACATATTATTAATTATAACATAAATATAAAAATCTAAAATTTTGCTTTCTTTTATTTTCTAAGTTCATCAATTAACAATAAGCAAGTAACGAGACATTTCTAATGATCAAATTTATTCTTTTATGTACAATTTTCTCTCTCTAAGTTGATATTTGCTAGTTTTGAACAAAATTTTTGTCAACACATATTTAGTTTTATACTTTTGAGTACTTTAATTTAGAATATTACAGTCTATGGTTATATACACTAGTTAGTATACAAACCGAATAAACCGAAGTTACCAAACCGAATAAACCGAAACCGAAAGGAGAAAAATCGAATCATACCTAATTTAATTAGGTAAAAAGATATTGGTACTACATTTTAAGAAACCAAATACTGAAAATACCGAACCGAAATGTCTAAATACCGTACCGTATCGTACCGACCGACGAATACCCATACTTGGAGAGATTGTGGGCTCTTGCTTGGACAAAATCTGGTAGGCAATTTTAGATTGACTTTTTTTTTTTGTAGAAAAATGACACCAGGTCACTCTAAAAAACTGCTATTTAGGAATAAATCGATATATTCTGATTTTTTTTTAGGATAAAATAATTGATTAATCTCTAAATGATATCCCTAAAAAATAGCTATTTTTGCACTTGTCCCTTTCTCTCTTCCAAAAAAGTTGAAGTCGAAGAACCAATTTTAAGCTTATTCAGGAGTATGCCTTGTATATACTGGGCCTGGGATCTTTGTCTTTGTCCTCCACAACTTTCTTCTCATGTTGTAGAAGTTCAAATGTTTTGACATGAAATCCCAGTGTTATCTAAATATAAAATATGTTATTTGGTGAAGAAAAAATATATATATGTTACTCAACCAAACAACGTGGGAGTAACAGGGGGCTTTCGTATCCGTACTCGGTTTTGGGGTCATAATTGAACCTATACCCACTTTACAAAAAAAAGTTGCAAGTCTACTCACGTTACGATTAATTTCAAACTTGTCGGGTCTGAAGTTAAAAAAAAAATAAGTCTGAAGTTAAAAAACTGTACTTCAGATGCACTTAAGGACAAATAGGACCGAAGTGCAACCAAGTTTTCATGCACTTAAGGAAGTCTGAAGTGAAAAATTGCACTTCAGATGTACTTAAGGTCGAAGGGTCTGAAGTGCAACAACCGTTTTTCTATATTTAAGACCAATAAGTTTGGGGCAATTGCATCTATACCCGCTTTTTGTGCCACATTTTAACCTGTGCCCGCTTTGCAAAAAAATTTGCAAGCGTACCCGCTTTTTCGCATAACTTCAGCACACGGAGCTGAAGTAGCAAAGGCAATCACACAAAACTTCAGCATTTTAGTAGCTGGGCCTGAAGTTCAGCTCTAGAGCTGAAGTTTTTGTTTTGTAACTCGCGAACTTCAGCTCTAGAGCTGAAGTTTTTGTCTTTGTAACAGGAAAACTTCAGCTCTAGAGCTGAAGTTTCTATGTTGTAACTAGGAAACTTCAGCTCTTTAGCTCTAGAGCTAAAGTTTGTCAGTTATAAAATAAAAACTTCAGCTCTAGAGCTGAAGTTTCTATGTTGTAACTAGGAAACTTCAGCTCTAGAGCTAAAGTTTTCAAGTTATAAAATAAAAACTTCAGCTCTGGAGCTGAAGTTTCTATGTTGTAACTAGAAAACTTCTGAAGTTTGCCAGTTATAAAATAAAAACTTTAGTTCTAGAGCTGAAGTTTTTGTTTAGTAGCCCCAAAACTTCAGCTATAGAGCTGAAGTTTTCAAGTTATAAAATAAAAACTTCAGCTCTAGAGCTGAAGTTTTTATTTAGTAACCCGGAAACTTCAGCTCTAGTTGTAAAATAAAAACTTCAGCTCTAGCTGAAGTTTTTGTTTAGTAACCCGAAAACTTCAGCTCTCTAGAGCTGAAGTTTTTCAGTTATAAAGGGAAGCTGAAGTTTTTTAAAAGTGGGTACGGATGCAAACAAAAAGACAAAGCGGCTACAAGTTAAAGAGGGGCGCCCTATAAGAGGGGCGCCCTAGTGCAATTTTTACAATAAGTTTCAAGTAAAACTTAGCACTTCAGATGCACTTAACCGCAAAACCAGAAATTTATTTCTTCGAATTATAACAATCCAATATATAATTTAATATCTAAATCTACTCCAAATGAGCTCAAATTTGAAACATAACCTCCAAATATTATCAAGAACAAACCTCAATCATCAGTTTGCAAAACAACATTACATCTAACGAATCCATTTTGCAGTTAAGAAAAAGAAGAAGAAGAAACCCTAAGCAATAATAAAATATAAAGTGCCATAAGAGCTTTCCATTGTAAAACATCATAAACTACCTTAAAATATATTTCAAATCATAAAATCACTATCACCCGAAGAAGAAGAAGAAGAAGAAGAAGAAGAAGAAGAAGAAGAAGAAAGATGAGAAAAAAGGCCCGAAGTTTAAAAAGTGGGTACAAGTTAAAAAAAATTTAAAAAAATAAATATAGATTAAGTGAGGGCCACCAAATAGGGTGCCCGTGCAATTTTTACAAAAACCTTTTAGACATACGCTTCAAAAAAGAAAAAAAAACTCTTAAGTTTTTCCATGAGATCTAATATATATAAAATAAAAAATAAAGAAGACAGCAGATTATCCTTTTAGAGGAAATCGCAGCAAGATAGAACTAAAAGTATATCTTCCCAGAAAGAAAAAGGAGGTAATTTAGAGTTTAAAATTTTTAGTACTATCAAGAACATCAAAAAAGTTTAGCGGCAAAGAAAATTTTAAACTTTCAATCTTCGACTATTACCAAGCACTTGATTTGATGAATGAATTGCTGATTTAATTAGCTTTTCTAGTTAAGATGAGCTAAAACAAACCATATTGAACAAATTGATCTTACACCGAAAATTTTAACAAATAAAGTGATATTATAATCTTAGCGTTGTAGCGATAGGTCTACTAGGGGCAAGTAAGTTGTACTTTAAAGACGTAAATTATTTTTTGGAATGATTTTATTGGAGGTAAATTTTTTTAATTTTAGGTTGTATTTTCTTTGGCCTAGTTCTAATGTTTTTTTTTGGGCTAAAAGTTCTAGTGTTCCCTTCTACCCACTCTATTCGGGTTTTTACCCTTTTCTTTACTGTCACGATCCCAGTTCGCCCTCCATGAACTATCGTGACGACACCTAATCTCTATGACTAGTTGAGCCTAACAATGCGAAAAATAAATAATTTGCGGAAAAAGTAATTAAAAACTGAAATAACAAAATGAATAAGTGTTTAAGATGCCGCTAGGCATACGCAATACAAACTCTCGAAAACTAACAACATTTTTCAAAACCCGGAATCTCATGAAATCACAAGCTTTTGGATGTCTACAAGTATCTAACTCTAGAATGTCTAATAATAGAAAATACATAAGGGCTAATACTTGAAGAGAGAATAGAAAGAGACTCCTCGGTCTGCGAACGCGGCAGATATACCTGGAAGTCTTTGGAAGAGTCGCCTCGCCAACTGAATTGAAGTACCTGGATCTACACATAAAAAACATGTGTAGAAAGGGCATGAGTATACCACAACGGTACTAAGTAAGTGTCAAGCCTAACCTCGGTCCGGTAGTGACGAGGAAAGCTAGGGCCCTACTGAGATTAAATGAAATATAAGGTATAATAGTATAGAATGAGACAGTATACCTAAGTGCAATAGTAAGAAATAACCTAGAATAGAAAGAGCAACAATACTATAACAGAGACAAAATAATCACGGAAAAGAGTACAACTCAACTCAGAGATAATAACCGGGGATCTCCCAGGATACCATCCTGTAGTTCCAAATATGAATATCCAGTGGATCTCCCAGGATACCGTCCCGTAGTCCAACTCATAGTGCGCGGGAATCTACCGGAATTCCGATCCGTAGTCCCAAATGTAAATACCCAATACTGGGGGAATCTACCGGGTACAGTCCCGTAGTTCCAATATAAAAGTGCAGGGGGATCCCCCGGAATACAAATGACACAACGGAACTACTGCAACTTTCGAAATTACATTCCGACCCTCGGATCAAAATCTCACTATCGAATCAGAAACTTCAAAAATTCATCTTTCGATATTTCAAGCCTAAATTAGCTAAGGACCTCCAAAATACAATCTGATCATGCACCCAAGCCCGAAATCACCCAACGGAGCTAACAGAACCATCGAAATCCCATTCCGAGGCCGTCTTCATATTGTTCCGACTACGGACAAATTTCTAAAACTCAAGCTCTTATTTAGGGACTAAGTGTCCCAAAACTCTCCGAAATTCAAAACCGAACATCCCGGCAATTTAAAATAGCAAAAATAAATCCGGAAAAAGCAGTTAATAGGGATCGGAGTATAAATTCTAAAAACGACCGGCCGGATCGTTACAATAATTCCACGTCATAACACTACAACAAATACAATACATTCCCAAAACAGTATAGAAATCAATTATCTCGTAAAACAAACTCGGTTTCAGTAAAATCTTTTCTTTTAAAAACATCTTTCAGTAGTTTCAAACAAGTGATGATACAGTGAGTAAAAAACGATAGAAATTTAAACAGCCCCTCGGGAAAGACATGTACCATAAACCGCCTCTCGGGCAAAATATCAACAAAACCAGCCCCTCGGGCAACATCACATCACTCACACTGGGTACCGCGCTCACTGGGGGTGTTCAGACTCCGGAGGGGCTCCTACAGCCCAAACGCTATAACAAGCCATCTCGTGGCATAATAAATCAAGCCCTCGGTCTCTCATATATCACAACTCAGTACAACATGCTGCGGCGCGCATCCCAATTCCATGATATCCTCACAACGCAATCTTCGGCCTCACTCAGTCAGAAACCTCTCAAGCCACTCGGGCTACAGTAAATCAGGGTGCTCAGCCCAAAATATCATTTATAATACCAAAACGGAATAAATAAGACTGAGTTATGAAATCAGTAAAATACGGCATGACTGAGTACATATATTAAATCAAAACAATGAGGGATAGTAGTAAAATGCCCCTTAGGGTCCAAACAGTTGGCACTAAGCCCAAATATGGCATTCAGCATAAAACATAGTAATACTTTACAAAAGCACAATAGTATCAAATAGTTTTCAATCAAATACGCGACTTAATACTCGTATGGGACGGACCAAGTCACAATCCCCAACGGTGCATGCCCCCACGCTCGTCATCTAGCGTGTACGTCATCTCAAGGTAGTGAAACGATATGAAATCCGGGGTTTCATACTCTTAGGACAATATTTACAATCATTACTTACCTCAAACCGGACCGGACTCTAACCCGCAATGCCCTAGCCTCTCGACCGACCTCCAAATCCTCAAAAATCTAACCAAAATCAGTATCACATTATTAATACACACTAAAGGAACAAAGCCCAAGTGAAAATAATCAAATTGACTCAAAAATTCCGAACTTGGCCAAACCCGACCTCCGGGCCTACGCCTCGAAATTCGATAAAAATCACATCACTAGAATTCTTATCCTTCCACGAGTCTATACATACCAAAAACATTGAGGTCGGATCTCAAATGGCCCCTCAAATCCCCACTAAAAGGTCTCCAAAAACTCAAGCCCTAACCTTCAATTTCACTCCAAATTTCCCACTAGTTTGATTAAGTAGTGGATAAATCATCACAAATACCAAATACAAGGCCCAAGCAACTTACCTCACTGAAATCCTTCAATTCCTCCTTGAATTCCCGGCTTGGAGCTCCAAAAATCGCACAAAATGATTGAAAATCGTGAAGTGAGGCTTTTATAGTTTCTGCCCCAGGGATTCCGCACCTGCGGTCCCATAAGTGCAACTGCATTTCCGCTTCTACGGATTTCACTTAAGGCACCAGCTTCCGCACCTACGCCCCAAGCCTCGCACCTGCAGGCTCGTAGGTGCGGTTAATCTTTCCGCTCCTGCGACAATCTCTGCTCCTGCGGTTACCCTTCTCACCTGCGATCATCGCACCTGCGGTCCCCACTCCACAAGTGCGGAAACAGCAGAAGTAGCAAAATCTACAACTCCAACTCAACTCCAAACCATCTGTCAACCACCCAAATCTATTCCGAGGCCCTTGAGACCTTAACCAAACATGCCAAAAAGTCACATATCATCATTCAAACTTATTCCAATATTCAGAACACTCAAAGCAACATCAAAACATCAAATCACCCTCGGATTCAAGCCTAAGGATCCCAAAACTTTTGAATTTCACAAACGATGCAAAAACCTATCAAACCTCATTCGAATTACCTGAAATTTTTCACGCACGTCAAAAATGACACAACAGACCTACTCCAATTTTCGAAATTCTAATCCGACCCCGATATCAAGATTTTCATTGCTGACAAGAAAACGCCAAATTTCCAATTTTTCCAATCAAGCCTAAATCTATCACAGACCTCCAAAATACATTCCAAACACGCTCCCAAGTCCCAAATAACCTAACGAAGCTATCTGAACCATAAAAACCAAATTCTGAGATTATTTACCCACAAGTCAACTCCCGATTGACTTTACCAACTAAATAACCAACTTAAGAGACTAAGTATCTCATTCCACTCTAAGATCACTCCGAACACAACACAACTAACGCGATATGATGAAACACAGTTGAAAAACACACAAGGAGCCAGAAATGGGGAGAACAGGATTGTAACTCATGAAACGACCGGCCGGGTCGTTACAACTATATATATATTTTTACGTGGTCGCTTGATTTTTTTAGTATTATTCCTTGGTGACTATTTGTTTATTATAATTTTAGTTATATGTATATGTACGACTTTTCTCATAATAATTCTAATTGTAAGTCTTATATTTTTATATTTCCCATAAATATATATTTTATTTCTTTTTTATTCCTTGCTTATCTAATTGTATTATCCTTTAATTAATATTATTAAATTGACATATGAATTTTAATAAATTACCAATTTTGTATGATAACTACTCCCAAATTTGAATTGAAAGTTTGTTTCTTTATATTCATTTTTTTATTTTAAAATAATTTGAAACTCCAACTTAAAATTACTACCCAATTTGAATCGGCAACTTTTAATTTTTTTGATTTAATTTTTATTTTAAAATAATTTTTAAAACTTAAACTTTCTTGGAGCTTTGTTACAAAAACCTACAATTGTCATCTTATGATTATGCCACTTTAAATATATATATATATATATATATATATATATATATATATATATATATATATATATATTGAATTGGTAGTTTTTATTTTATTTTATTTTTTTAAAATAATTTTAAAATTCCAAGTTGAAAATACTCCCCAATTTGAATGAGTAGTTTATTTTTTTTTATATATTTGTTTTTTATAGATAATTATAAGATATCTATATTTAGTAATTCAAGTAGAGAAGTCAATTAATTTGAAATTTAAAATTCAATAAGTTTTTAGTTAAAAATATAGTTTGTTTTGTCTTAACAATGCCACTTGCTTTTTTGTAGTTATGCCACTTGTCTTAATATAGTGCTTTTGCTTCTCTTATTCTATATAGATAGATATATTTAATATTTTAATTCAATAAGAATAACCAATAAATATTTATTAACTAAATAACTAAGTATTAACTAATTATGCCGTACGAATTTTTTTTAGGCTTTCACATCCGCAGCCTAAGAAAATTTTACATCATCATGTCACTTTTATATGCCGTAGCAAATAACCTACTATTTTATTTTTTATTACAAATCTCACATTTTAAACAAGCTTACATGTAGATATTGTTGGTTGACCTAATAATATAAAAAAAGAATTACATTAATGGTGTTGTTTGACACAAAGTTTAGTTCAGGGTTTAAACAATTAGATCTAATAAGATAGAGTCAATCTTAGCCAATATTAATATTCAAATATTAACTGATTTTGTAGTAAAATAATACGTATATTATCTAAAGAGAAATAAATGATAATAACACTAGCAATATTCAATGATCCAAAAAAGAATGAGATAGCATTCAATAACAATGAATGACATTTAAGTAAATACATGTGAGCCACCCGAAAGGATGAGGTTCGTGGATATCCTTTCTGACAATGATGAATGATTGATGAGCCTTTGAATATTCGGATTGTTCTTGGATCGTGGAGAAAAGTTAGACAAGAATCTAAAAAAGGTATATTTTGTATGTGTGCAATAAAGCAAGATTCTTCAGAGAATGTCAATATATTTTCTTACACATGAATCTTTCCTCCCCTCCTATAACTATGTCTCTTTCTCTTTATAAGGGACATATGCCAAAAAACCCTAATAATACAGATATAGACTAGAATATTATCTTTCAAAGTCTTATCCTAAAACTAGCCGTTGTTATTTCGTTTAAGATGAGTGCGCGTCCACGACCTCTGTTCGGTTCCAAACCTGCACTACTATAGAGTAGCAAGGATGGTCGATGCAATTTTACCCAACAAAGGTTGGGATCAAATCCACAGGGAGTTAATGAATTTGGAGTTAGGTTTATATCCAAGTAGAGATACGAGTTTTGCTCTTAATTGTACTTCCACAAATGGTTGGTTTTGTTTTCTACTTCTACTTCTATTCTATAACATGCAATAGTTAAAACTAAGTACAATATTTCTGTTGGTTGTTTTCAAGGATTAAAAGGGACTAGGGTAGTGACTTCTACCTAGGTAGATATCTAACGAGTATCGAGAATTCAGGGCAAGTTTGTTATGATTGGGGTCATGATATAACCACCACACATAAGTGCTCACTCTATACCTCTCGAAAGTTTGAGTGACTTTGCTCAACTTGGCTTTCTCAAGTCCAAATGGGTGTTCATGTATAACAAATGATATTGGCTCACGGTTATTACTATCTCTAGGTTTAACCCTTTAATTGGAGTTATCAGTCTCTTGAATGCACCCCAATTCATTGTTGGCCTAATTTTACTAGACTTAGTCCCTCTTTCTCAACATGAGACTAAGTTATAAAGGCACGAATCAGTGTTTGCAACCACCAATTCTACAATTAAAGCATGAATTAGGCTAAATATCACTAACCCATAAACAATTAAGCCCTAGAATTCAATACCCCATTAAATATCCATACTAGGGTTGGCTCACAACCCTAGCTATGGGTTTAGCTACTCATGAAACTAGTAGAAATTAAAACTGAAGATGAAATATAAGCCATAATATTCAAATACAAGATAAAAATCTAAAGATTAAAGATAAATCTACTCTAAAAGGTAAAAACCAGCCGTTCACGTGTTCTCCTTAACAAAACTTAACCTAAAAATGTGAAAAAGATCTATTTATACTAGGCTAAAATTTTCGGACAAAAATGCCCGTGCGGAGATTTGCGGACCCGTAATTCTGACCGCCTATGTGTTTGAACTTCCGCCGCCCCGCAATAGCGAGCACGATCCGCGTTTCTTCAATTCTGGGCTTGGGTTGGACTTGGTTTCGCTTACAACATAATTTCATCTGCGTCCGCGTGTGCTTCCATCGCGCCATCGTAATTTGGATGCGGACCGCGTTCTTCTATTAGGCATGACTCGCAGGGTTTCTAAACTTCTATTACCGCTCTCAGCAAAAATACCACCACGGCCGCATCAGATATTTCGCGGCCACGCTTTTCCATCACGGTCTGCGGTAGAAATTGTGCTCAAATTAGCCTCTCTAAACTTTACTTTCGCGGGTCGCGTATTTGTCGACGCCTTAGTGGTGGTCCTCACGTGGCTGCATATTTTTTCCGCTCTCCGCGCTCTAGTTCCCAGTCTTTAGTCTGTGCAAGTTTACTATAACGATCCGATCGGTCGTTTTATGAGTTATCGCTTCGTTTCCCCCATTTCTACTTCTTTATGCTTTTTTTATCCGTTTCATTTGGTATCGGGTTAGTCGATTGAAATACGGAATGGTTTTGATAAGGTTTGAGACACTTAGTCTCTTTTGAGTAAGCTTAAATTGGAAAAAATCAATCGGATGTTGACTTGTGTGAAAAAGGGCTCAGATGTAAATTCTGATGGTTCAGATAGCTTCGGGAGATAATTTGGGACTTAGGAGTGTGATCGGACCGTATTTTGAAGGTTCATAGTAGATTTAGGCTTGAATTGGCGAAATTGGAATTTTGGCGTTATCCGGTTGGTAGGTGAGATTTTGATATAGGGGTTTGAATGGAACTTCGAAAGTTGCAGTAGGTCCGTTGTGTCTTTTGGGATGTGTGTTCAAAATTTCAGGTCATTCGGTCGTGGTTTGATAGACTTTTTAATCAAAAGCAGAATTCGGAAGATTTTGGGAACCTTACGCTTGAATCCGATGTTTTTTGGTTGATTCAACGTTTTTGGGGTATTTTGAAGATTGGTATATGACTTGTTTGTTCTTTGGTTGAGGTCTCGGGGGCCTCAGGGTAATTTCGGATGGTTGGTGGAAGATTTGAGTTCGGTTTTGGTAGCTGAAGATTTCTTATTGCTGTCATAACCGTACCTGTGGCTAGGGGACCGCAAGTGCGGTCTCGAAAAAGCGAAAATAAAACCGCAGATGCAGCCAAGGAGGGTGTCAGCTGGAACCGCAGAAGCGGTTGAGGAAGCGCCACCTGCAATAGCGCAGGTGCGGGATTTGCATCGCAGATGTGACGCCTGATTTTTAAGTGAGGACCGCAGATGCGGTGTCTTGGACCGCAGAAGCGGGCAGAAGTGGTAATGGGACCACAGGTGCGAAAAGCCTGGGTCAGAAGGTATAAATGATTTTTGTCGCGATTTTTGATTTATTCTTCATTATTTTCATACGGGTTCGAGCTTGAGGGAGCTATTTGAAGAGGGATTTCATTGAGGTAAGGATTTTGGACCCTAAACTCGTTTCTATGGTGTTATTTCACTGATTTGGCTTGAAAATTTATGGAAATTAAGGGTTAAAAATTGGGAAACTAGGGCTTGAGATTGGAGACATTTGAGCAAGGGTTTAAGGGGTCATTTGTGGTCGAATTTTAGTACTTTTGATATGTATGAACTCGTGGGGAGATAAGGAATCTATTGATGTAAATTTTATCGAATTCCGAGATATGGGCCCGGGGCCCGAGAGACTACTATTTATGCCACGAGATGGCTTGATATTGTGCTTGGGCCGTAAGGGTTCCCTCCCGGAGTCTGTACACCCCCAGTGAGTGCGGGTATCTAGTGTGATATGTGATATAGCCCGAGGGGCTGAGATTGTTCCATTTTATTGCCCGAGAGACTGATTCTTTTGATATTGTGCCCGAGAGACTGATTTTATGTGTTTATTTTTTCTCGTTGCTTTAGCATTTACTTTTTTAATTGTTAAAGGATGCTTTCACTAAAATAAGGTGTTTTCTTACAAGTTTCACTATTTTCTTGCATTGTATTGATTTTATATAGCCTCTGTATAGTATCTTGCTGTTTTTTACGTGTTTTCTTATCGCTTAGCTGCCTCTACTTTTATTACTCACTAAGTTGGAGTACTCACTTTACTCCCTACACCCTGTGTGCAGATTCAGGATCCTCGAGTCATGCCAGTGAGTGTTGATTGCTGCCAGCAGGCCATTCGGAGTCGACTAGGTAGCTGCTCGGCATTCGCAGCCCAGTGTTTTCTCCCTCCTATCTTACTTTCTATTTCAAGTTCTGTAATAGACTGTATAAAATCTTTAAGACTATTAGACACATGTTTAGATGCTCATGACTGGTGATATCCCGATGTCGGGCTGTGTTGTTTCCGTATATTGTTCTATTCCAATTATATTTTGGGTTTTATAGCATGTTAATGACTTGAATTATTATTATAACTGTTAAATTAATATTGGGGGTTTGTGTTGGCTGGCCTTGTATCATGATAGGTGCCATCACAACTGGGTCCGGATTTAGGGTCGTGACAAGTTGGTATCAGAGCCTAGGTTATATATGTCTCACAAGTCATGAGCAGGTTTAGTAGAGTCTCGCGGATCGGTACAGAGACTTCTGTATTTATCTTCGGGAGGCTGCAGAACATTTAGGAAAAACTTCATATTTTTGAAATTCTAGTCCTGCGAATCTGTTGATTCGAGTACTAATCTTCTGTTATTCTATTCTCTCACAGATGGTGAGGACTCGAGCGACCGGTCAAGATGGACGACCACCAGTACCACCAGTTGTGGCCACTAGAGGCCGAGGATGCGGTCGAGGCCGTGGTAGGGGCAGAGGTATGGCCCGCACAACATCTAGGGCAGCACTTGCAGATCCACTAACCGCCCTAGTGCAGGATCAGGTCCCAGTTGCGGACGCTCCAGCAGCACCAGCTCAGGCAGCAGCTATGCCCATTATGATTCCAAGTCTTAAGGAGGCCCTGGCTCAGATTCTATTAGTATGCATTGGCCTAGCTCAGGCGGTCTCACTCACTATAGCCGCACTCAGACTCCCACCGCTCGCACACCTGAGCAGGTCGTGCAGGGACTTCAGACACTGGGGGCACATCCAACATAGCTGTTAGTAGCTGTTCAGGACTATGTAGCTCCTGCTATGCCAGAGGATGAGCAACATCGATTGGAGAGGTTTGGTAGGCTTCAGCCTCCGACTTTCAGTGGTGTAGAGGGCGAGGATTCCCAGGGGTTTCTTGGACAAGTGTCAGAGGATTCTTCGTATAGCGGGTATTCTGGAGCCCAGCGGGTTCGCTTTCACTACTTTAGTTTTCTCGAGCCGCCTTCACTTGGTGGCAGACTTATGAGAGGTGTACGCATGTTAGCGCAGCACCCATTACCTGGTAGCAGTTCTCCATTCTCTTTTTGGAGAAGTATGTGCCATAGTCTCGCAGAGAGGAGCTGTGATCACGCCCAACTCTAGTTCTAAAAAGGATAAGCGGTCGCTGCAAAAATAATTCGGTCTAAAAGTCCGAAGTCGAATCCCACAGAGAACTAAGGCTTAGCTATATCTGTGTAATATTACCAAGAAGACAAGATTGAAAATAAATAAACAGTTGAAAACTAACTATGCTTGAATTGTAAACAATTGGAATAAAGGTCTAAGGTAATGGTTTCCCCCGTTGTTGATTTCCTTAGTTGTATGTTTCTTATAACTTTGACTTAGTTACCTCTATCAATCATGAACTATCCAGCTATCATAAATCTCTCTCAAGAAATTATGATAATTTACTAGACGCACTCTCTCAAGCTACGCTAGCTAGATTCACATTACAGTTCACTTAGATTGCACCCGAGGTATCGTTATCTCTAATCCAACCTCTAAACCCTC
>MU671503.1:97971-110758 GCA_026770625.1 Nicotiana glauca | reverse complement strand
AAATGGAAATGAAAATTGATTAAAAGACTATGGTATCAGGCTCGTATTTTGGTTCCGATGCCCGGAACAAGTCTTATATATTGTTTAAGCGCTTTCTTTAAAGTTTGGTCGAAATCAAACGTCGTTTGACGTGTTTCGGACTATGAGTTCCAAGTTTGAAAGTTTAAGAAGTTTGAAATGAAAATCATGTGTTTTGAGGCTCGATTCTATGTAAATGATGTTATTTTGGCGATTTGATCGCACGAGTAAGTTCGTAGGATGTTTTTGAGGTTGTGTGCATATTTGGTTTGGAGCCCCGAGGGCTCGAATGATTTTTTATTAGGTGTCGGATTGCATTTCTCATTTTTGGAAAAATCTGGTGTTCTGCTTCTATGATCTTCGCAATTGCGAAGTGGAGACTCGCAATTGCGAGCTCGCAGATGCGAGCCATTAATCGCAATTGCGATTTCTGGGATTGAGGCCTATGATCACAAATGTGATAATACTCTTCGCAAATGCGAAGAAGAGAAGCCTGGCTGAAGATCGCAAATGCGACAAAATGTTCGCAAATGCGGACATTCCCCTAATGGCCCAAGTTCGCAAATGCGAACCAAGGTATCGCAAATGCGAACGTCCCAGCATTGGCCTAGCTTCGCAAATGCGAAGCTTGTTCGCAAATCCCATATTTGGTCGGGGTTCGCAAAGTTTGCAATTGCGACATCAGAGGCCTGCATTTTTCATACTTAGTCGATTTTTCACCTCATTTCTTCATTCTTTCAACTCAAACACTCCATAGGCGATTTTCCAAGAAAACGTTTTTCTTCAATCCATTTGTAAGTTGATTTTCACTTAATTTCTTCAATCTTTAACATCACTTATCATGTTTTCATCTTAAAAATCAAGGTTTTCATGGGTGAAAATGGGGATTTTGGGTAGAACCTAGGTTTTCTTAAAATTGGGGATTTGGACCTCAATTTGAGGTCCGATTTCAAAAAAATCATAGATATGAACTCGCGAGGGAATGGGTAACCGGATTTTGGTTCGAACCTCGGGTTTTGACCACGTGAGCCCGGGGGCGTTTTGAGAATTTTTGAGTAAAACTTTGGAAAATTCATTTTCATGCATTCAAATTGATTCAATCAGCATTTGTTGGTGCATTCAAGTAATTTGTGACTAGATTCGAGCGGTTTTGTGGTGAATTCGAGGGGTAAAGCTATACTAGAGGCTTGAGTGGATTTTTGGAGCATTTGAGGTAAGTGTTTGATTTACTTTGGCTTGAGGGAATAGGATTAGAGTATTATTGATTGCTACTTGCTAAATGATCGAGTACGGTGTATAGGTATGGTGCAAGTATCTATACACCAGTGTCTAGCATGACCGTGAGTCTTTGTGATTAGTTGTTCTTGGTATATTTGGAACTCTTCCAAACTAATTAATGAATTCTACCTAATGTGAAGAGTTGATGATAAATTGTGATTTTGTGAATTCTTTGGAGCGTTGGCTCGAACGATAAAATATTATTGAGTAAGAAATAAAATAATTGGTATGAAAAGTGATTAAATCCCTTGCCGGGATGACTTGAGTATATTGATTATCTCCCTTGCCGAGATGTGGAAGTTATTGTCATTGATCCCTTGCCGGGACTTAGTTATTTAATTGTGTTTTTTCCTTGTCGGGACATTTCTCATTACTGTTTATTCCCCTCACCCGTTTGGTTGTGATTGCTGTTTGGGTGAGGAAGAGTGATAATGCACGAAGGGTCATTCCGTGCCATTTTTGATTATATTTGCACGAAGGGCCATTCCGTGCTATTTTTGATTATATTTGCACGAAGGGTCATTTCGTTCCATTGTTGACTATATTATGCACGAAGGAACATTCCGTGCCATAGTTGATTATATTATGCACGAAAGGTCATTCCGTGCCATGAAATGAGAGTTATGTAAGAAAAACACGAAGGGTGATGCCGTGCATTTTGTTTGATTGCTTTGGGTGAGGATGAGATTAAAAGCACGAAGGTTGATGCCGTGCAACTGTTGGATTTTCTTGTCTCTGTTAATTATTGTTGTGCCATGCTTCTTATTTAAGTTGATGATTTTTATATCCGGATTGTACACCCCTCCCCCCACATAGCATATTTTTTCCTTCTCTGTTAACTGTTTAGTTTTCGGTATTTCTTGCCTTCTATTGCATATATAGATATGGAACTGCACATGTTGATTTGGTAGTCCTGTCTAGCCTCGTCACTACTTCGCCGAGGTTAGGCCAGGCACTTACCAGCACATGGGGTCGGTTGTGCTGATGCTACACTTCTGTGCTTTTTGCACAGATCACGGTATCGGAGCAGCTTTTGAACCACAGCAGTAACCTATTCGACCGGGAGCTGACTTCAGTCCAGGGACTTCGAGGTAGCTTAGCTGGCGTTCGCAGGCCGGAGTCCTTTTCTATGTTTAGTTTGTTTTCTTTGTATCGAGACAGACGTTTTGTATTTCCATTCAGACCTGTTTGTAGCACTCTTTAGCAGTCCGTGAGCTAGTGACACCAGATTTTGGATAGAGATATGTTTTAAACTTCCGCATTTTGATTTTATTTTTATTTAAACTTAAAGTCTTCCGCTCTTATTTGATTATTTTCCGTATATTCATATTGTTGAGATTTATCAGAGAATGTTTAAAGTTTGGCTGTCCTAGCTCTGTTAGTAGGCGCCATCACGACTCCCGATGGTAGAAAACCCGGGTCGTGACATTAAACTTACCTAATTTTAAAAATTCAACTAAAATTGAGCCTTACTTTGGTGAATCAGCAATGTACTAAATTCAATAATAGTCATATCCTGTTCCAAATGTAAGACTTCTATTTTTTACATAAACTATATTGCTAACAAATTAAGCAGTTGAAATTTTTTTATCAAAGCAAAGAAAAAAAGCTCAAATAAGAACTGCTTAGAAAATTGATTTGGTACTCAAAGTCTCAAACAACTTAGGATTACGTTAAAGAACTACATGTATATGCTAATAACTACTATGAAGAATCGATTCCGTTTGCTTTTAAATATCCTTTTTTTGCCTACCAACTTAGTTAATCATTGTTAAGTTAACAATTTATTGATAATCTGAAATTTTATTGGGAAAGAATTGAAAGTTGTTTTTTCATAAAGTACTTTCAAGGCCCCAAGATAAGTTACATTGAAAAAAAAAAGAAATTAAAACAAAGAACTTGCTTTTGGGATTACTTGATCCTATTAGTTGTTATTTTTTCGGAAACAACCTCTCTGCTCTTTCAGGGGTAGGGGTAAGACTGCGTATAACTTACCATCCCTAAACTACACTAGTGGAAAACTACTGAATTTGTTAATGTTGTTGTTGTTATTGTTGTTGTATTAGTTGTTAATTTCATTATAATATGACTTAAATTTTGAGAAGCTTGATGGATGGAAGAAAACTAATCATAAAAATAGATATGCTTTTAAATATAATTTTATTTTTTATTTTTTGATAAAACAAATAAAAGTACCTTAAAATTTGGTGATGTCTGATACCATGGAATATTTAAAAACGAGAACTTGGTAGCATTATAATTTTAAAAAATAGAATATATATATATATATATATATATATATATATATATATATATATATATATATATATATATATATATATATATATATATAGTGTTTTACTTTTGGTATGCGTTATATTATTTAACAAAAAATATTCGTGCATTGCACAAACATAGAGACTAGTCTATGTAAAGCTATACGCAGTGGAGAAGTCAGGAATTTCGCGAAGGATATTCAAAATTAAATATACGCATACAAGAAATAATTTTTGACCTACATACACAATACATGTTTCTATATACGTACATAGTATAAGCTTTCGACAAAGGGTGTTCAGTAGATCATAAAAACTTGTGGTCTTATGATATTAAATGTTGCGACGTTTGTATGACTATAAAAACTTATTTTGATGAGCGGGAGAAATTGTTGAAAATCTATGAAAGAGTCTGGAGCCAGGTCATTAAAAATAAAATATAAAATTTAAATTAAACTATTTTTAAGTTTAAAAAATTCAATCTTTTTAAAATGGACTAAAAAGGAGATAATGTCACATAAATTAAAACAGATGAGCAATATTACATTAAATGAAATGGATAGAATATTGGGAAATTGTTTACTCGTAAAATAGTACAGTTGACTTTGTACGTGATTTATATACAAGCGAATCGATTTGATCCTAAAATGATAAATAAATTAAACAAGAATGTAAGATTTAGAGTTGGAATCGAGATAGAATAGCAGAAATTCTGGTTCCGGGACAGAGCTTCTGAAGGCAACGATAACAATGTTAATAAGCAAGAAGACAAAATAGTATCGAGCTTTGAACAGAGTATATCATATGCTTAGTCAAAAAATCCCCCCTCACAATGTTTCTAGAGTTTACTATTTATAGTTACATCTAGGGAACAAGGTCCTAGGATCAAGCCCCTCTTAAATGGCAATTATGAGGGTCATTGAAGAATGTGTAACGGTAGGCAATGAATGCCATATTCTCTGTAACGGACCATTTATTTATAGTTACACCTAGGGAACAAGGTCCTAGGATCAAGCCCCTCTTAAATGGCAATTATGAGGGTCATTGAAGAATGTGTAACGGTAGGCAATGAATACCATATTCTCTGTAACGGACCATTTATTTATTGCTATAGAATATTCTTCATTAAATGCTACCGGATGGCAAGTATTTATTTCGTCTTTATGAACATTACTCTCTTCAGGGACAAACGAGATCATTGCCTTCAGACCTGTTTGTCCTCTATCTTCGGTTATACGTGTCGCTTTATCATGCGAGCATTTAGTATGAACATATTTTACCCTATACAGATAGTTTTCCTACTTTCCGGTGGCATAACCTCGTGTCATCGAAAAGTTGGTGAAGATACCTTTCCTGACGGAAAATTCTTTGACCCCCCCGAAAAGTTTTTGATGGCTGATTAGACACATGTCTCTCTGCATTTAATGCCCCGAACACGCGTCATCCCTCGATTCAACAATACTTTTGCGGGTTATCGAGGTAATTATGGCCACAATTTTAGCTGCCTATTCTTTTACTTATACGCATCAACCTTCCCCATTTACACTTCATAACTTTCCAACCTCTCTCAAACTCTCTTTACTTAATTCATACTTGTTTTCAATTCTCTCTAACCTTCTTCTTCAGAAAAATCTTTTCTCCCTTCTACTAAATATGGCTTCTTATTCCAAAAATCTCAATTCTTCAACGAACAAAGGAAGTGTTGATGATGCTTCTCCTCCCACGATGAGCACCATCATTTCGAGAAGGCTCATTATAACTAAGGACTTCGAAGAGAAGTACCTTTCTGCTAACCTCCGAACATTGGTTGTTAGCGTGTATCCTTCTTCTATCCGTCCTTCCAGCATCCCTGCTGTGAAGGAATATTGTAGTTGTTAAGATTTATACATCATTATTCTTGATCTAGCAGAGCGGGTAACCTTCTTTAAGAAGGGTTTTACGTATTTTTTATATGTATCCCTTTACTTTGGGTCCATTCACATTGGGGGGGGGGAGGGGGGGCGCTTGACTCTGTTATCTTGGAGTCTTACCTTCATTACCAACTGTGCTTGGCACAGGTGAGTCCTTTTGTGTGGCGGACGGTTGCTTGTCTTCGGCGGCTATGCTAGGAGATGGGGAAGAACTTTTCTTGGCTTGGCTGGTGAACCTTTATTCTCCCAAGATTTTTTGTGGGGGCATCATAAACATCAACGAATGTGGCCACCATGCTTTGCTCACCAGCATGGATAATGACAACGACCGCGGGTGGATGGAGTGGATCGTTGTAGTTGCTAGCAGGGACATCATCCCTGCCACAACTTCATCCTTTCCTAAATTATGGAACCGTACTTGTAAGTTCATAGTTTGTCTTTTCTTCTAGTTAAAAATTGTCCCATGTTGTTATTGATCCTTCTTCTTTTACTATTTCAGCAACTCGATGGACTCCACCAAGGGTTGAACACTTGGACCAATGGATCTAGAAGATTTTGGATGTCACTATGCCCAGAACTCGTACGTGAAAAGAATTGGCCCTTAAATATGGGTGGAAGGAAAAAAATCATGGTAGGTTGAACTTATCTTGTTTTTACCTTACATATAGGAAAATTGAGTAACCCTTCTCTCCTGTTGAATTCAGGTCTACCTAGGGCTCCGTTACCGTCCCCGAGGAGGACGTCTTGGCTGATCCCTCAAATGCGGAGAGGTTATTGTAGGAGGCTTTCACCCGAACGGGCATCATCGGGCCTACTTCTGATGCGAGTTCCTTTTCTCGAAGTCCCCGGCCTGAGAACAAGCAACCAAAAAGACTATGTTCCTCTACGACCGAGGGCAAAAATAAATCAAAGAGTACCATCCGTGGACGCTGTGGTGATAAACACCGCGTGCGTGCCAGCCATAAACACTGTGGTGATTGACGATGATGGAGGAGCCAATGATGAGGGGGCTTCTCTATATAGAAGACGACGAACTTTAACAGTTCAACATAATGCTCAATCTCTTGATCTAGTTAAGCAAACCGAGGACAAAGCCTTGGTACTCTAGGGGATTATAATATAGTGGAAGATGTCAATTCTCGCTTCCGATTTCTAGTCGTTGTTACCGATACCGTGAGGCTAGGTACCATGTCTCTCCCGTCCTTATTTAATGACCAATAAATAACTAGCACTGCTTCTGCGCATCTGTTTCGCAACCTACAACGCCATCAACTTCATGTCATTCATCACCAACCCTGCCTTCGCCACCAGCAACTGCTACATCATCTCCACCGGCCGCAATTTTCCAAGAAGAGGATGTACCTCTTCCCTAGTCCCCAATTCATGGTAATTTGGGGCACAACTATTCTGCCCCATCCGAAGATCCCCAAAGGAGGAGGAGCATTTTCCTCTTGATTTCTACCGGATGCCATCTGCTATCCCCGCCGGTGGAACTTGCTAATTACTGAAGCCTCTAGCTTAAGAAAAAGATAGGAATAAAATACAATCTCTCTCGGTATAGTGTTTGTTGAACAACGCCATGCACAACACAGCTGCGATACAATCTTTGTCTCCTTTGTTGTTTTTTCTATCTTTGTTATGACAAGGTTTTGAGTTTTCATTTCTGTTTCGTAGGCTAACTTTCTTGCATCCGATGACCTTCAAAGTTTGATTCTTGATAAGGAGGAACTCACCTCCGAGCACGATCAATTGTTGGCCGAGCGGGATCAGATTGTTGCCCGCCTTATGGAACTAGAAGCATGAACTACTGAGGCTGCTGAATTGAAGGCTTGGTTGCAGCAAAGCGAGCAAGAGGTCTTGAACCTTAGCCAGGAGACCGCCCATTAAAGGGTATAATTTGAAGAAGCCACGGCAAAGTGAGCCGAGGTCCACAATGTCGTTCTTACTGCATCTGATCGCGAGGCTGCCTCTACTGAAAGATTGAATAATTTGGAGGTAGCCTTGAACTCCAAAACTGAAAAAGTTGCTGCTACCGAGGAGAAGTATGCTCGGTTGGAAGAGAGGCATCAAAATGTTATAGAGCATAATAGAGTTTTAACTCTACTATCCGTGACCTCGATATCAGCCTCCGAACCACTAGATCCAAGCGGAATAAACTTTCAACTGAGGTTGACCGTCTTAAAGAAGAACTTCAACGTCGAGCGTCTTTCCTCATTGTTGAAAAAACATATTTCATGTAGAGCATGATGAGAAAAACCTTGGAAGAGGCCAAAGCAAGCGTCATTGACGTTCATGCAGAAATCGCTAAGGCTCGTGAGCTGGAGTCAACTGCCCGAAGGGGTCTTTCGGTCCAGCCTGATGCTACCGACTCTTCTGGTTCCAATTCTGAATTCTTGGGAAGTAAAAAAGAATCGAAAGGTGATGATGCTGAGGGTCAAGATGGTGAAGACCAAGGTATTGAACCGGCGGCGGATCCACCCACTTCTCCTGAGGGGTGCAGATGCTTCTCTTCTTCCGGGTTCCGGAGATGCAGTAGTTTAGATTTTGCTTTCTTTTCTATACTTTTGTACTCATGCTTCTTGGAATGTTCTCTATAAATAAAAGAACTTTTTCGTTCGAGTATTGTACAAGTTTTTCTCTTTGAATTCTTTTTGTTTAAGTATTCTCGCAAGTTTTTCACACCTAGATATGCGAGGCTTCAGGTGTATTTTTCCCCGGTACTATTTGGATTCCAGACATAAGTTCTTCCAAAATAAACCCTTTAACGTGAGAATTTCATAAGAGAGGTCCTTTTTTTGTTTACGGTTCTCTTGAAGAGGATGTCTCTAATTCATTACGGCACTAGCATTTGAAGTGCTTGTTTAACTTTCAACTGATAAAATTAATTCATCGATAATACAAGAAACAAGATAAAAATAAAATGACTTTACTTTATTCCTTCCATTTTCAAAAGTACATAAGCATTCGTTGTGCTAAAAGAAATTGCCATTACTTGTGACTAACTTGTACAACTTGTTTCTACGGGGCTGGCCACGCAATCCCCGGTTCTGATGATACAACTTTGTTTTTGGGTTTCATGTTCCCGATCGATGTGGCAGTCATTGTTGTCATATTCTGGTATCATCCCCCCCCCCCCCAATCCAGCTTTCGAATGCGAAGAAATGCAAATTTGAACACTAGAAGTTTACACCTTTAGAGATTCCACTATTGAATGGTTAGATAATCTTCAGTTCAATGGCAAACTTCAATTCCTCTTAGGAACTTATGCTATTAATCCAAATATTATCTAACAATCCCTCAGTGATTTTTACTTATGAATGGTCGGGTAATCTTTGCCCGACAGCAAACTTTACTTTCTAGTAGGAACTTTGCTACCGGGCAAAATACTATCTAATCGCTCCGTAGTGGCTCGTTACTTGCATGCCTTGTCATTAAAAGGTCTTATTTCTATTGACGAAGCTTCCTTCATAGTATGTTTTTCATTGCTGCCTCATTAAAAACCTTGCCAGAAAAATTTAGTTGGGACAAAAACTGAACGAAGGGAAAAAGAGTGCGACACATACGAGGCTTATCAACAATAGTATCTTTTGAGGTGTGCCACATTCTAATTGCTTGGAAACTTTACTCTGTCTTGATTTTACAATTTATATGACCCTTTGCTAGTGACGGTTGAAATGCGGTAGCGGCTTTCCCATGTTGGACGTAACTTTCTTGCATTGAGCTCCCCGGTGTTCTGAGTTACTTTACTTAAAACCAAGTCTCCTACTTTGAAATAATGGAGACTGGCTATTCGATTATAATATCTTTCCATTCTCTACTTTTGGGCTTCCATCCTTATATGTGCCAAGTCCCTGCATTGGTTTAGCAGCTCCAATTTGACTATCATTGCTTTGTTGTTTGTTTCTTCATCCGTCCGGAAATATCTCAAGCTAGGTTCCCTTACTTCCATCTGGATCAAGGCTTTCGCCACCGTATACAGTAGAGAAAAGAGTCTCCCCGTTCTTGATTTGGTCCTTGTTCGATACGCCCATAGTACTCCTGGTCACTCTTTGGGCCATTTGCCTTTGGCTGCTTCCAATCTCTTTTTGAGATTTTGGATAATCACTTTGTTTGTTGATTCTGCTTGACCGTTTGCACTCAGGTGATAAGGTAATGGTGTGATCCTTTTAATTTTTAAGTCTTCAAAGAATTTTGTGACCTTTGCGCCTACACATTATGGCCCGTTGTCTCAGGCTATCTCCTTCGGTATGCCGAATCTGCAAATTGTATTCTCCCACAAGAAATCTATCACTTTACATTTGTCAATCTTCTAATAAGGACCTGCTTCAACCTACTTAGAAAAATAGTCAGTTAATATCAAAAGAAATCTTACCTTACCGGGGCCCGGCGGCATCGGACCGACTATATCCATCCCCTACTTGAACGGCCATAGTGGCAAAACTGAGCGTAGAGGCTCAGCCGGTTGATACCAATGGTGCGTAGCGTTGATATTTATCATATTTTTGAACATAAACCTTGGCATCTTGTTCCATCCTGGGACAGTAGTATCTTAACCTAATTAATTTTAACACTAAGGAATCCGCGCTTGAGTGATTTCCGCAGATCCCTTTGCGAACTTCTCGCATAACATAGTTAGCTTCCAAATCTCCCAGACATCGCGCCAATGGGCCTTGGAAAGATCTTCTATACAATTGTCCTCCCTTGAAGCTATATTGAGCTACTTTAGTGCGCATCGCCCGAGATGCCTTGGGATCTTCAGGCAATTTTCCGTGCTCGAGATAATCAATGATCTCATTTCTCCAGCCCGGGCCAAGTTGGTCGCATTTACATGGGGAGACTGTACAGTTAGGGGTGTTCATAAAAACCCAAAAAATCGAACGAAATCGAAAACCAAATCAAACCGACCAAAAAACTGATACTTTTTAGTTTGGTTTGGTTTTGGTTTTGAATTTTAAAAACCGATCAAATTTGGTTTGGTTTTGATTTTAATTAGAAAAAATGAAAAAAAAACGAACCAAACCAATTATAGGAGTAGCTATTTCAAATTTATTATTACACCTATACATATGCATATTTTTATACAAAGTTTCAAAAATTTAATGGTAAATGTTAATAGTTTGTACTTTTAGTATAGTTCTTTACCTTTACATTCTAATTTTATTGGTAGTTTTCTTTTGTTAAGGGTAAGAATCTATTTCGTGTTAAAAATAATATCTATTTCGTGTTAAAAATAATATATTTTTAATTAAGTACTTAAATTATTCATCACTATTTGATTCAGTAATCATCAATATATATTGGTAAATAATATATTTCTCAAAGGGCAATTGATTTGATAGTGTTACATTGAAAATATGGTCGCTGAGATATGTGTTTGGTAGTGATGTCTTATATTTAAGAAAAAATCGACAAATAACCGAAAAAACCGAAAATCCGACAAAACCCGACATAAACCGAATCGAGAAAAAACCGACTTAATTGGTTTGGTTCTAATATTTGAAAAACCGACTTACTTGGTTTGGTTTCTTTTAAGGGAAAAATCGATCCAAACCGAACCATGAACACCGCTATGTACAATTGAATTTGTACGTGGTTTATTGACAAGTGAATCGATTTGATCCTAAAATGATTAAAAAAATTAAATAAAAATGTAAGACTTAGCGTTGGAATCGAGATAGAATAGGAAAAATCTGGTTCTGGGCCTAGAGCTTCCGGAGGCAACAATAACAATGTAAATAAGCAAGAAGACAAAATAGTATCGAGCTTTGAACAGAGTATATTATATGCTTAGTCAGAAAATCCCCCCCCTCCCTGCCCCCACAATAGTTCTAGAGCTCACTATTTATAGTTGCACCTAGGGAACAAGGTTCTAGGATCAAGCTCTCTTAAATGACAATTATGAGGGCCATTGAAGAATGTGTAACGGTAAGTGATAACTAGGGGGTTTGTAGTGTTTTATGCTCCTTCTTGCTTACGCTTTAGTTATAAATTATTGCAAAATAGTCCCAAAAGGCTCATAATTGTGCGTGTTTGCAGTTTTGATCGACAAAGTGACGAAATATCAAAGTTCGGCTCAAAAGGAGTGAAGT
This sequence comes from Nicotiana glauca, assembly GCA_026770625.1. Lineage (NCBI taxonomy): Eukaryota > Viridiplantae > Streptophyta > Magnoliopsida > Solanales > Solanaceae > Nicotiana > Nicotiana glauca. The sequence goes on along the minus strand of MU671503.1, from coordinate 99,187 downwards.
CTGCACAATAACCAAAGGCAGGGCAAACTCGGGACATATAGGCCTAGTGCGGCCGCACTACACTTTGTGCGGCCTGCATGTGACGATCCGACCCGTTGTCACGTGAGTTACCGCCCCGTTTCCCCCATTTTCCACTTCTTTATGCTTCATTATCAGTGTTGGGTGTGAACAAGTTGATTTGGATTGGTTCTAGTAGGAAATGAGACACTTAGTCTCTTTAAGGAAGGTTTATTTTGGAAAAGTCAACTGGACGTTGACTTATATGTTAGAGGGCTCGGATATGAGTTTCGATGATTCGGTTAGCTTCGGGGGATGATTTGTGACTTAGGAGTGTGATCGGAAGTAATTTTGGAGGTCCGGTGTAGAATTAGGCTTGAATTGGCGAAGTTCGTATTTTGGCGAATTCCGATTGATAGGTGAGATTTTGATCCAAGGGTCGGAATGGAATTCCGAGAGTTGCTATAGCTTTGTTAGGTGATTTGGAATGTGTGTGTAAAATTTTAGGTCATTCGGAGGTGATTTGGTTGGATTTTTTATCGAATGCGTGTTTCGGAAGTTTTTGAAGAACTTAGGCTTGAATTCGATGACAAGTGATGGTTTTAGTGTTGTTTGAGGTGTTTTTATGATTGGAACAAGTTTGAATGATGTTATAGGAGGTGTTGGTGCTTTTGGTTAAGGTCCCAGGGGCCTCGGGGTGATTTCGGATGGTTAACGGGAAGTTTTGGTTTGAGAACTTAAGAAAATTGCAGCTGCTTCTGGTATTTTCACTTCTGTGGAATTGGGACCGCAGAAGCGGTGCTGCAGAAGCGAGAGGAGAGCCGCAGAAGCAGCAGGGACCGCAGTGTAAGACCCCGTAAAATTTTGTGCTTAAAATCTAGTAGCTCATAGTGCCAAGGTCCGAATATGTGCTAGGAATGTGTAGAATTCTAAGCTCGCCGCTGTTCGGACCCTTGGTAGTGATCTAAGCTTTAAAAATCAAAAGAATCAAGTTTCCAGAAAATTGTCATTTATGCGGTCCAGAATGCGGTCGCAGATCAGCTATGCGGACAGCATTCCTGCCGCAGAGTGAAGCAGAAGAATTGTCAAAATTGAAGTTGAAAATGCGGTCCACTATGCGATCGCATAATCAATATGCGGACCGCATAATCATCGCATAAGTTCCTCAGGGATTTGTGGAGGTCAATTCTGCGGCGCATTATGCAACCGCAGAACTGAA